>MU253779.1:0-85430 GCA_019669825.1 Calycina marina
TCCCCTGGCGTCCTATAATCCGTAGGGTTCCCAGGACACGTGCCTTGAGCACGTGCCCGCCGGACGTTAAATAATAACACACACACACACACACAACCACTTCGTACCTGTGCCAACAGGCTCGGTGATAAACCACGGTTTTTTATTAATACATACCTAGCTCCCTTGCGGCAGCCACAACTTCTCTTCCATCTATAAAACTTTTTTCGAATTGCCTCTGAAATCACATCACTACCGCCAACATGACAGAATGGGTAGAGAAAAATAAAGCACATTTCAAGTAAGTATTTCAGTGAAGCAGTAAGGTACTTAACTCGTGACGTTGCTGCTACCTACCGATCTCAAATAGTAGTCTTACAGATTGTCTCTGTCAGAGCCACAGAATGTAAAAGTAACGAAGCTGCAGTGAAGCAGCCTCAACCTACAACGCCAAATTCAGCAAGACCATCCTCCAAATCATCGACAAGATCCAAGCTCGCCGCGACTGGATTGGCGTCGACTGGATCGAAGACTCCTCTGAAGACTCAGAGAACAGCAATTCCTCTGCCGCCAACCCTTCCGCTGGCAACGAGGGAAAGACCGTCAAACTACTAGACTATGCATGTGGCACTGGACTTATATCACGCGTATGTATATCGCTCCTTGAACGGCCAGGATTGGCTGACGATCACAGGCATTCGCACCGTACGTCTCGCAATGCATCGGCGTAGACATCTCTGAGAGCATGGTGAATGAGTACAACGCCGGCGCCACTAACCAAGGCATCGCCGAAGATGAAATGCATGCTGTTGTCGGAGATCTGATTGCTCCTACGCCGTCTGCGACGCTTTCAGGTGCTAAATTTGAAGGCTTCGATATCGCAGCTGTAGGTATGGGATGGCACCATTTCGAAAATCCGCTGTTGGCTGCGCATAGACTGGCGGATAGGTTGAAGGTTGGCGGTGTGTTGTTTATTATTGATTTCTTGCCATTTGATGATCCGAAATCGGCTCAGGCTCAAGCTCATTCTCATGGCGCAAGTCACCATCATGCCCATGAGGAGGGGAAAGGCAAGCACAGTGAGAATGAGGAGATATCACATCAAGCTGTGCGTTTTATCACGCATTTCGGTTTCTCAGAAGATGAAATGATGAAGGTGTTTGAGAGTGCAGGCGTTGGCGGTGGATTTGAGTATATGACGCTTGGGGAGGGAACCGTGTTCAAGCATTCTGGGCAGGACATGAAGAGGAGTGTTTTCATGGCGAGAGGTACGAAGCTGTAAGATTATACCTGATATTACGATAGAGATTAGGAAAATGAAGTGGCCAGTTTAATAACCTCTACATGTCATGAAGTTTTTGTTCGTTTACCTTCAGCACACAAGGGACCGTGAATTTGTTGTGTGTTCCTTGAAAGATGTGTCAGGGGCTTGTAGTCGACTACACGCGGTTGAAGCTACAGAGGCCATCTAAGTACAAGAAGATTCGATTGTCGTCTAATGCTACTGTCCTTGCTGGTCTTTATACCTCATTCGTTCATTTATTCATACTCGGTCCCGGCCGTCCATCGTAGGGACAGCTATGCCGGAATTACTCAGCTTTGGTACCAGTTGCCGGGCTGCATTCATATGAGGAGACGCACCTCACTTCACCACACTCGTGTGACCAGCAACCTCCTCCACTGAGCAGTCTGGCGTCTATCTACACATATATATATATCCGTTGACAGAAGTGCTCTGTTTGTGGCTGTGATATAAGGCTCCGACTCGGCGACCAACTGTCCTCCTATGTCTGCAGTCCCTAAATACCTGGTGGGCTACGGCCACAGTGAAGCCATATTGCAACTCCGCTGGCCACGGCAATCGTGATTCCATGACCCCCTGATCCTCACAGGGGAAAATCTTCCCAACAACGTTCTCTCGCATCCAAACCGCCCCTTCCATGCTACTGTAAAACCAAGCCCTCCAAGACACTGACTCCCCCGAATGGTGTGACTGTGTGTGCTCTTGTGTGGGCCAAGTGCCTGCTATGTGTTCTGTAAATTGGTGGTGTCACTTCAATGAGGGTTCAAGAATCTGTCGAGCAGGACTACGTCTGCAGGAAGTGGTGATGCTCCCCAGATGCACAGAACTGTATGTGCTGTGTGTTCGGTTTGTGTACTGTGTATGATGTTACCGCATTTGAGATCTGGGTGGTCCAATTGAGGCTATTTTGAGGTAAGAAAACCCTGGGTAGTTTCTGCCGGCTTCCACGAATGCTTCACTGCAGCCACCTTCCTCCAACACGACCACCGCCCGTGATCGCTCCCCAGCACAATCCCATCTGCCACGGTGACCGGAGCCGCGCGTGAACTGTCGGGCCGTAAGGAAACTCTGAGTTCGAGTCGCAGTCGCTTTCAAGGTTGCCGCCGCTACTCGCAAATCCATCGTCCTACTAGCCACGCTGTTATCATGAACGCGATGGGTTGGCAGCCGCAGCATTGAACCTACCAGCACGAGCTGTCTTCCTCGCCCCCGCTCATGAGAAGAGTATACACAGCAAGTGCTCATCATAGAAGCAGTTCCAGCTACCTCTCCAGCCGCCTGATCTATACCTAACGTTGAGATTCCAGAAGATTCTGGCACGTGCGTACGTCGCTGGAGAACTCGAAGACTACTCCGCGGGTCTAACCCTTGTCAAGCTGCGTCCTGGTTACCTATACAGACCTCATCTGGCCTGTCCAGGAAGGAGCCAAACCTCGAAGTCATGAAGCCGTGGTAAGGTTAGGACACTGCACGTCGGTGGTTTACAGAAAGCTCGATCTCTGTGTTTTTTCTTTGCAACAATTGTGGTTGATCAAGTTGTTGAAATGTCAACATTGATTACAGGTAGCCTACGTCATCTGTCGCTAAGCCGAAGACTGTGCTAAACTATGTTGAAGGAATATAAATTGGTCTCCCTCACGAAAGTAGTGAGCGATATACTATACGGGGGGTGTTCTGTGCTAGGACAGTCTAGAAAGTCTATTCTGGCCATTGCCAGACACAAATGAAAGTAAAGCATCGCTATGCACTGTTAATTGATGCGTATCTTTTTCCAACCCTTTTAAAGTCTTCCAGAGAAGCCTCAGGATTCAGGACATCGACATTAAATTGATAGTAATGGAGCTTTTCTGGATACTCGACATGGTCGTGACCCCCCCGCGGATCCGTCGCAATCATCTCCGCAAAGTCGAAGTAATCCGCTTTGAAATCTGCCGCAACTGTTTGTGGGGAAATTGCATGATTTTCATAGAGATAGTGATCTAACAACAAAGCTCCAGTCAATGCTTGCGTGCTACGCAGAAATTTGTTCGCAGGCTTAGACATACATTGGTGAGTCTCCTAGGCAGCGTCAGCCATGACTGCACCATAGTATGCATCTTGCCTTTCATCCCTGTACAAGTCAGCAAGAAGTGCTGGTATGTAAGCAAGAGCATTTTGGTGCTTTATGATCACCCAGAATCGAAGACGCGGAAATGAGCATCTCAATTTCTGGGTAAGCTTCAGGTTCCCGCTGCCTTGAAGCTGTATAAATGAAGGGCTAAAGTCCGTATGGAAAGACACATATGACAAGACCAAGCCATCCGGGCCCTTGAATTCAACATACATCTTAGGCATGGCAGGATGATATTGAGTCGTCTTTAATGCGGGTCCAAGCGCCTCTACAGCTTCGGAAGATTGTCAGGGTGTGGGTTGGGTTAGATCAGAAGAACGCTGTTAGAAAGTATTCCATTGAGCCGATAGAATTGTTTCGAGGTCTACAAGAGAGGGGGAGAGGATCGAGTCTATATACGAGTCTAACCCCTGCGTAGATCAACGCGTGGCTGTCGCGGCTCACGTGGCATTGCAACCCCTATTCATACCGTGACAAAGATAAGCTTCAATTCGGCAACTTTAATAGCAATATTGCTTTGGATCCAAGGTGTTCGCTGTAACTGCGGATTCCACTTCGGTACAATGATTATTGCTGGTAAGTATTCGACCAAAGGAAGTGTAAGGCTCAAAATCATATTAAAAGAGAGCTAAGATCTCAGGTGCTACGCGTGGTATATAAAGGTGTGGGCGCGCCGGATGCTTAATCAGCGCTCTTTGCTCCACCAATCTGTCATGCTGTCACATGACC
Source organism: Calycina marina (assembly GCA_019669825.1). NCBI lineage: Eukaryota > Fungi > Ascomycota > Leotiomycetes > Helotiales > Pezizellaceae > Calycina > Calycina marina. Next base: position 4,122 of record MU253779.1, read on the forward strand.
GTAGCCTAATCGTATCGACAGTTCAATAGTAAACACTATATAGAGGGACCAGCGAAGACGTATATCTCTACCTGTACGCGGTGCTGTTCATGAGCTGATGATACTCTCGAGTGTATTCATCTAAGCTAAAGAGGGGTAATGGAAGGGGGACCAACTGCAAGCTGGCAGTCAACATACTCATCCGCGAGAAGCTGACTTGGATTCCGCCTTGTCTAAGTAGTCAAAAGTAGCTTTCTTTGCCCGGCCCATTGCCCGATAGAATGCCCTGATCTTCCTTTGGATCAACTTAGCTTTCCTCCGAGGCGGCTTATAAACTCGTGCTGGCAATGTATGAGTAGCAGGCGAGGCTTCGGCAATGTTTACCAAAAGTCCAGACTTTTTCTCTGATCTCAACTTCATGATGCTATTGGGACAGGCAACAATATACTAGTATAGATGCTGAAGAATGTAAGGGAGTGCCAGCTCAGAGCAGTGCGGTTGTGCAAAGTTTCAGGGCGCATGTAAGGCGAGCGGTGGCACCTAGGCCACCCCATACACACTGTTCTAACGCAGGTTCAATTGTAACTACACATATGATTTCGGGCGTCATGAGTCGAGCAACAGCCTTCTGGTATTCATTGGCGTAGATTGGTCAACATTTTACGTACCTTGTATCACTCCGAGCCATAGCCAACAGATAGCCAAGTTCGTAACAGTATTGCTTAGTTAAGTGACAAGAATGCCCGCAAAGTGTTGCTGCAGTACCAAACTTGCAAGGCTGTTAATGACGATTTATGATAGTTCAACAGCATCCTTGGCGATGAATATCAGGCGAATGCCGCGCATCACACCGGTACGTTGGGGGTCTGCGCTGCGATAAACATCCTCGCAGGCGAGAGCTGCTTTTCTTATATGCCTATGCTTCCAGATATGAAGCAGGAAGATTGGTCTGGAAAGACTCATACGTGGTCAAGTGTCCCCAAGAGATGGACATGGCACTTGGTTCAACTCTGAATTCTGAAGGATTTTGAGTATCAGGGGTACTCTCAACCTTTTTTTCGTACCCCGGATCACACTACGTCTACATCCCGTTGGCTATATACCTAAGCTTCATTTGTCGATGGGATGATAGAGTTCGAAAAGAGTGTATAGTATCTAGGATACAACCTCACTTCCAGAGACTTGTCAAAGCACGCCACCGTTGAAGCAACTGCTCTTATGCTGTCTAAGTGAGGGTTGAGGTAGGCCAATCAACCCACTTGGCTTCATCTATGTGGTTTCGGCAACCATGACAGCTGTATTAGCGGTAGGTTGGTTCAACAAGAACTTGTTGATGAAAGCTGTCAATGATGCCTGTTGATTGGATGGGAACGAGCAATGAGCATGGATACCAATCTGCGAGTACCACGTATGGCTCGGAACACCCAAGGCTTCATAGACAGCATGGCCTGTATTGGCGGTTGTCCATGATACTTGTGGACTGAGCCAGTCAATGTTGTTATCAATCACGAAAAGTCCTCTGGGAGCAATCAATATCGAAGACCCAGCGGCTACAGGGAGTCCCAGGTGCCGACATGAACGAAGCGCCAACATTGCAGCGAATATCTGTTGATGTAATAGAAGTAATAGAAGTGCCTGGATTGTACATGTAGTAGCCTGTCCACTGGCGTACGTATTGCCAAAGAGTTGTCGTTGTTCCGCCTGAAACGATAGCTGAGATGGTATAGTGTGTTTGTTTGAGCGGCAGCTACCAAAGCCAGGAGCGAGGTAGTTGTCTTCATGATGCTGTTGTCGAATGCCTCTAACGATTGCGAAGACTTACAAGAAGCTGGGCAGATATCATGTACCGCGAGCCTACTTATGTGGAGGTTTCAGACGTGCAATCGGGCATCGCTTTCGCAGTAGTATCAAGCGTCATTTCTGATGCGTTCCCTGGCTATGTCTGCACGTAGTGTGACCAAAATTCTACAGAGATTCCTGTAGAAATTAGGGCTCCCTCGGAGCGTCCATGTTCTTGGATAAGCTTGCTACCGTGACACCGATAATGATAAGCCTTTGGATACATCGAATTGATCAGATAATATGACCAAGAAATAGACAACCAATGGTTCCGAAATTGCAATATGCATGTAGCTGGATGATAATTTGACTAATCATGCTGGGCCGTTTTTTGCTTGGAATCTGTTTAGGCATATGTGCTGTTCACAAGATCTTGGATTGGGACTGCTCTAACCCTACTTAAAATGTTGAAGGTGACGGTATTTCAGACAGAACTTGTGGTGTATATGGAAAAGGGTCCAGTGTCGCCCACAGAAGTACGAATTGCGATCTATTGTACGACCGCGCTCGGCAGAATGCAAAGCTACCGCCTCTTTATTTTATTTTATAGCAATGGTTGCAAACATGGAATTACGAAAGCCGAGTGTATAAGCGCGACATATCAGAAGTGTGCTGCTTACTGGAACAAGAAGGAAACCTTCGACAATTCTGAAAACGCCCTGTAAAGACCTGGTAGTTATCAGAGCGCAAAGCAGTCGAATCTCGGACGTGAGAAATCCATAGACAATAGCGATGCGTCTTGGAGACTTCCTAGTGGTGTGTGGAAAAGATACTGTTGAAACGAGCCGTTGATGTTCTGTTTGACGGTCTGATATTGTTGTGGATAGCAGCTCATCAACATTTGCGTAGAATACATGGCCAACCGACACCAACCCAGCCTTCAAATTTTCCAGTCAGTGTATCCAGTAATCAACGCCATGCCTTTGTTAATTTCGCTGCAAAAGAACCCCTTGAAAAGCAAATATGTACTGTTCAGACTGGTATAGGGTCGATGTGACTGGGAGTTTGTTGAGCTGAAAATCGAAAATAAAAAGAAATCCCCTAGAAAAAAGACAAGAGCGGAAATCTGGTCACTAGCATTTCCGAAATCAGGCATCGTCATTCTTGCGGAAGACCCTGCTTTTTTTTTAGCACGCCATAACAGTAAAATTATGAAGGATCTCTTACAAGTGGCTCTCGTAGAACTTTAGCATCTGGTTTCATGGTCAGCAAAATTCTTGGTAGGAAATAATATTAGACCTTACGCGCTGGGGACAACGCTTGTAGACTTGTGCGGTTGGGTGCTGGCTCTTCTGTCCGCCCTTCCAAGACAAATATACGACGATTGCTCCCTCTGGTCCTTCACAGGCATCGATTCCGGTGACATCCTCCTCCCAGCTGCCAGTAGGTGGCTTGAACTCGGCGGCTTTAGCGCTTGCAGGTGGAGTGCTCGAAGCCGGGTGACTGCTCTTTTTGTTTTTTTTAGCAGACCCATTCGCAGCGTCTGTAAGCGTGCTGGCGCGTCCTCTCTTCTTCTTCTCCTTTTTCTCTGGCTTCTTGTTATCCCACGCGGCCAACAAGGCTTCTTTGCCACCAATGGCAAAGAGGTATTCGTCGAGCATCTTCTGAGCGGTTGCACTGTCGCAAACGATTATTGATAAGCCACACAACTAGACAAGAATGCGTTGGTAGAACATACAGATTCTCCTCGGACTCCCAGGTGCGATCAGACTTCTTCTCGTAGCCCTCCCATTTGATTTCGTACTTGACCGATCCCTATGGCCGTATTAGCGTCGCGGAAAGCATTTCTAAGATACCTCCCTACGTCCTCCTCAACGATATGAGACATGATCTTCTCTACGACAAACCTGCGAATCTTTAGCGAGTGGTTCGCGGACGACGAAGGTATACCAACTCGTCTTCACCCGGTTCGTCGTCGTCATCATCGGCCATTGGCGTGCCTTCCTCGTCTTTCGAAACAGCATTGGAAACCGTCTCGGCCTTGGCCACGACGTTCCGCTCACTGACACCAGAGACGGAGGCATCGTCGTCGGAAATCTCTATTTACCCTGATAAGCGCAGTCCAAAAAAACGCGACGAATTCGCAAGTGGTTTGTACGTCTCCCATGAACGCGATATACCATGATTGCAAGGTGTCTCAAGCTGGTTCAACTTACGTGGAGGCATGTTGTGTGGTTTTGTAGGCTGGATTTTGCGACTATTGCTGCGCTGCGGTGAAGAAATCTCAAATATGATGCCAAAGATTGGTTATTCTGGGGAACTGGCGATTGTTCCCTTGGAGAAGTGATAGAGAAGAACGATAAGAGTGGCGCACAAAGAAGATAAGAGGTGTTGGTGGTTTTATTTACGCGTTAAGTCTCAGAACGCGAAGCTGGAGAAACTCGTTTTGAGCGGGGCTGATATGTGGGTTTCGCTTTTTGAATGACTACCTAAATATTCACTCTCATCACGTCCGCGGTCTGTTGGAAACTGTTGGAAGGTCGTGCCTGCCTGCTCTGCTCATTAACTATTCTATCATAGCTAGGTAGATACGTAGTTTTTTTTTGGCTAAACGCTGATAGCGATATACATTGAGTGATTTGTTTTTGTCTCTAGAAGAATTCCAAAGCAGAGCATAAGTTGTCGAAGATAGCTCTGATATCCATTCTATCAAAGCTCTCTTTTTATCACTTCAGTATCATCGCAAATTATCTCTAAAGGTCAGACATTCAGTCCGCCAGACTGGCTGATCGTCATCTTAAGATACTTCCTTGCACCTTTCATGCTTAGTTCAGTCCGTTCTGCAGTACATCAGCATTCACTCGACATCCTTGATTTAATTGCGCGCGACTACTCGCTATCACAGAACATCAGAACATCACGCCTCCATACATCTGTCTTTCGACATATCGGACACTCGCATATCTTAGATAAAGTGGAGTGAGTGGTAGAGACAAGATCTGGGACAGTGATTCCTCAATCCAACTATTCTCAAGATTCCTAGACGTCTGGCGCGAAGATGGCAACTATTGGTCTCTATGGGAACAGGTGAAGTTTCCCACGGTCGGAATTGACGGAAATACCGAGCAGCACAATAAGTACAGACACTTCGTTGCTGGTCTTCACGATATTCTTGCCTGTTAATCACGCCACTTGCCCGAAGCAAAATTGAAGTATCCCAAGATCCGCTCGATAGCCATTTGCAACGACTACCCAAAAGTAGGGTGTACAAAAGGTTCGTTTCCAAAAGTGATCCAGACAACCTCAGTATCTCGAAAATGGGTCCACAAGCCTCAGCTGCTTAGTCTTTTTCATGCAAGTATGTAACTTCAGTCCGATATTCATTCTGTACTATCGTATCGGTGCTCTTGCTGCGATACGTGAACACCAAGACTGTAGGCTCTACGTGTAACGTTCTCAACTCTCTGCCAACTACTAGAGCTTCCGGGAAGGTAACACTTAACTGAACTTATCCCCAAGGGACTAAGTGACGTCGGGTTGGTATAGGAGTGAAGAGGCAAGTATCAATCGACGTGAATCACGTGGAAGTGATTCCGTTACAAGCTGGGTAAACTGTGAGGTAAACAAAGCTATGGTAATTTGAGCACGAAGCTCCTATCTACTAAGGAAACTACAAAGATTATATACTAAGAGATTCCATCCTGCTAGCCTGGCTAGCCAGTCCATCCTGTCGCGCTGGTAGCCTGAGTAGCCAGTCTACCTAGTAGTAGGAGTAGTAGTATAACTAACGTCCGGGGTCCGTGCGCTTAACGCCACGTGCCAACAGTAGGACGTGCTGGGCTAATTGCCAGCATTTTCTATATACATCTAAAAACTGGAGAGTAGATACCCTCTTTCCTTGAAGAATCTACTAATTACAGGAGAACTGTAGTCGGCTAACTCCAGCGAGCGCTGGGTCAAGTTACATGTCATGTAGTACGGCCCGGTATAAGGGGGGGGGGTTGTAAAAAGGAGTAACAAAGGAAATACTGAGTGGTAGGCCAGTCTAGGCTAACTTGGATTGTTAGGGAATATGTCTGTGTAGAACTGAGCGTCATGTATCCACTTCGCAAACGTCTCTGCGCCTTCTGCGGTGACTAGTAGGCTGTCTAGGGTGTTGTATACTCTTCCTAGTTGTAGGCATTTTATGCCTTTTCTTCTGGCTTTTGTGCAAAAGAAGAAATGTTTTGGGGTCTTGCTTCTGCCACAGCTGCAAGATAGGGTAGCATCCTGATGACCTAGACGTTGGTGGTACGCTGCGAAGTCGCCGTGTCCTGTTCTCGCCGCGTAGAGCCTTCCTAGTGAGCTTCTAGGTAGAAGTAGCTGTTAAAAGATCCGAGGACTGAACGCATTGACTGAACTAAAGAGCGACGTATGGACAGATCTCCATATAAATACAGTCCATTCACAGTCATGTGCCTTGCACATGACTCACTATCACATGACTCATTCCACACAGCCTCTAGGCTTCCACGCCCCTTCAACAGTAGTTCCCGAGGTCTTTGTGTGGTAGGGATACATAGGTCAATGTATCGGAACGGTGCTATGGCGGGCCAAACTTCTTTGAAGGCGTCGATAGGGTATCTTTTAGCCTCTCGTTTTATAAGAGCTATCGTCGGTTCCTTGGTTCTATAGCTGGCTCCTTTGCGGCTTCTCCGGCTAGCAGGTCTGCTGCCTCGTTCTCTGGTACGCCCGAGTGGCCTGGGAACCACCAAACTTCTGTTCTTCCTTCTTGGGTTGACGAGTGCCTGGCTCTCGCAGGCCACTGTTCTGCCTTCGCGCTAAACTCCGCGAACACTTCGTAGCTAGATACTGTCCGACTAGACAGTAGCCTGGCCGCTACAGCTAAATTGTCAAGGCAGATGATAACCTTATTGGCAAGCCCTATCAGAGGCGATCCGAGAGCTGCTTGTAGGCCCTCTAGAGCTCTTATCGCCTCTGCGTCGTAAACCTCTACCTCTCTGCCTAGGGATCTATACCCTTTCGCGACCACTTGGTTGAACTGATAGCCGATCCATCAATAACCTGCTTGAGTTCCTCCGTTCGCTAATACTTAAGAGCCATCTGTATAGACGACTATATCTTTCAGCGAAAGGGCCTGCAGTCTAGCTTGAAAGTACACAACCGCATCCTTTTTATTGTATCCTGCTATGTATCCTACTGTTGCTAGGGCTTAGTTCCAGGGGAAGGCTGCTCGCCAGGGTGGCCACTTAATAGGGTCTATATACTCCGCGTGATGGAAGTGCTGGCTGTTCCGTGTGAACCGAGTTATCGGCGAGGAAGTGTTTCTGAGTCTTGATCTTAGCGGGTGATTGCTATCTAGCCTGTGGAGTCTAGCCGCCGCGGACCTGAGTCTTGCTTCGAGTGATTTTAATTGGTGTTACTCCTGCCTCTCTCTTCAGTTGCTGCTGTTGGTGTAGTTTTGTACACTGGTAGTATAGCCCTAATAGCCTTGTTCTGAACTACCTCTAGCTTTCGTACTAGGGCGTGCACCTGATTAAAGATCGTTTTGCCTTTGACAATCCGAGTTTCCGAAGGCCACCAGGCCTCTGCTGCGTTTGGCGCTATGGATAGTACACATGCTTGGATAACTTGGATCATGACTCCAGGGGCCACCCCTCTAACCGTGTTGCTAAGTGCTCTGATCCCACCTGCTACTACTGAAGTTGCCTTTGCCGCCCACATTTCTACGTGTAGTTTAAAGGGAAGCCTCTGATCAAAATGGATGCCTAGCCACCGAAGTCCTGATTTCTTTGGTGCTGGCTGAACTGTAAGAGTAGTTCTATCCGGTTTCGTAACCGATACGCCGATTGCCAGGTCTTTTCGTCCTCTAGTGAAGTGTATAAGCTCTGATTTGTCAAAGTCGAAGGTGATTCCCTGACTACTGCCCCATTCTAGTGCCTGCTTCCATTCTGTAGCTAGGAGATCACAGTTCAGCTTTATACAAGAGCTTATTGCTAGGAAAGCTATGTCGTCCGCGTATCCAAACTTTGAGACTGTATTAGCCATGCCTAGCTTAAGCAGGGCTCGATGTATAGCATAAACAAGATACGTGACGCTGGCGAGCCTTGTGGTAGACCGCAGTTTAGAGGAAAGATCTCGCCGATTTCTAAATTAATTGCTGCTGTTCTCTGTGTAGCGAAGCTGGCTACCCATCGTACGAGGAAATTTGGCCATCCTTGTTCCTTAAGGCGAAGTACTAGCATACCCGGGAGGACTGTGTCAAAGGCCCCTATGCTTTCTTCTTGTTTTGCCACGCCTTTTCGATGTCATAGATCATCGCCGTAGCTAGATCTATACATGAGCGTAAAGGTAGAGCTCCAAATTGTTGTTTATGTAATACCTTGTGCTTTATAGCTATCCACGACATTAGCTTCGCTACGAGCCTCTCGAGGCCCTTTCCTAGGACTGCTAGGAGAGCAATAGGTCTCTACGATCTAGGGAGACTTTTGTCCCTCTTTCTTGGCTTTTGTAGAATTACTAAGGTAGCGTCTTTAAATGAGGCAGGGTGGTGTCCAAGTTCAAGGCAGTTAGCGTATAGTGTTTCTACTAGGGCCTTGATCTTTGGCCATGCCAGCTTCAGCACAGCGGATGTGATCTGGTCCTTCCCCCGGGCGGTGTTCCCTGCTTTGAGGATGCATCTCTCTACTTCGTGGGGCTGTATAGGCGGGAACGGGAGAGCTGTATTCGGTATCGCGGGACTGTTTAAGGGTATGTCTGGGACCCCTGCTGTATTTCGAAGAAGAGTATTTGCTAGTAGCTCTCGTTCCTGCGCTGGGTCTTGTACTATACGGTCGCCTGCTATGTCCCTTAGCGGAGGGGGGTAAAACTTGCCCGTGTTCCTGTGCCAGTTTACTAGTGCGAATACGTCCTTGCTAGTAGCGGCCTTGGAGATCCTGTTGTTCCAGAAGTCTCTTCTTGCCGTGTGAAAGGCTAGAGTAAATTCCTGAAGCAAGACTCATTCTTCTGACTCCCACCGAGTGTCCAGGTTAAGTTGTTGCAGTTGTTTGATGGTCCTCCTTTGAGCTACCAGCGTTTTGTGTGCTGCTTTGCAAGAAAAGTCCCAATACTGATTTGGCCTGCCTTGGCCTGTAACTCGTCTAGCGGAGGCTGTGAGGGCAGCGCTTATGGCATCTATGATGTCGGCTGCTAGCTTGTCAAGCCCCTTTGATGTGTGAGCAGTCTCTGGGGGTGGCAAGACGGGCAGCTGAATTTCTAGCGTTTTAAAGAAGACCTCCTCGTCTAATGTATCTAGTCTGAACCTTCCGACGACCTCGTTTGCTGTGTTTTGCTCTAGCGGGGGGATGATTGTCAGAACTGTATTATGGTCTGAGATACAATCCAGGGATTCCTCAACTGTTGTACTATACTGTGAGATGGCCGTCGAAACCCAAGTTAGGTCTAATACACCTCCTGCCCTATGAGTCGCTACCCCCGGCAAAGTAGCGAGATCTAGGTGCGACACTTCTGCCCATTCAACAAGAGAGCGTGCATTAGTTTCTGACCTAGCTCCAGGGTGCCATCTCGGATGCTTAAGGTTTAAATCCCCTGCGTAGATATAGCATTCGTCTTGTCCTATAACCGGGAGCTGTTGTAGAGTCTCTACAGCCTCCAGGCTCCTTATACAGTCTGGGCCTGCCGGTGCGTTGTATACATTCACTACTGTTATTTTGCCCTGGCTGCTAGTCTTGACCTCTAGGAAAAGTAAGTCAGGTGACGCTGTAGCTAGCGGGCATATCGGATTCGCTCGAATGTTTGCTCCTTTGCGAATATACGTAAGTACTCTTGGGCATTGGTCTTCCCAGTTGTCTGTAGGGGAAAAGCACGTACACCCTTAGTGGTTCCTTGTTAACCTCCTTATTTTGCCTCTAATTCTCGGTTTTTGAATCAGGATAATGTCAATCTTTGCTTCAAACCCTAGGTTTAGGGCTGTTTCGTGGGCTTTGTCTCCTTTCCCCACATTTGATTGTATGATTTCTAGAGGGAGTGGTTTTCTATTCATCGGACATCTCTGAATCCTTCGCTAGCGTCTGTTGTAGCTGTGAGTCAAGGTCGTGATGTCGACCCGGTGGCTGGGACCCTGCTCTCTTTAGATGGCACGTCTTTTTGGCCTTGTCCCACTCGGCACGGCCAGCTGTTCTAATAGCGCTCAGCTGGGCCTTAGTCTTTCTTTCTATAAGTCCATTTCTGGTCTTTGGGCAAACCGGGCAGGCAGACCAAGAGCCTGCGTGTGCCCCGATGCAGTTAGGGCATTTAGGAGGACAGTCGCACTCCTGTGAGTTGCATGGCATTGTGTGGTCCTTGGTTGAGTGCTCCCTTGAGCTACAGGTGAGGCATCTTCTGGTTCTTGTACACTTCCTTTCGTTGTGGAAGCCTCCGCAGTTGCCACACTGTGTAGCCGCTCTTTGCTTCGGCAGCGAGATCATGGCGAACACGTCCACACCGATAAGATTTAGGCGACTAGGAAGTTTAGGGCCCTGTTCTGGTCTAAACCACGCGGTCACTGTCCCTAGATGGCTTCCGTCCTCGGCTATCCTGCTGTAATATGCCTTGATTGGTTGCTGTTTAGTGCTTAGCTGTATCTCCTCTTCTAGTCTTTTGCTTGTAATCTCTTCCTCCGAGCTCGAGACAAAGTCCCAGTGCCTAGTAGGTACTCTTGGGATGATTACTCTCAGTCAGACATCCATTTGTTCCTCTCTCTGTGTCTCTAGAGCGTCTTTAATTAGAACACTATGCTCGGCTAAGATTTTTGCGCCTTCATGGCTTGTTGGTACTAACGCTATACCCGTGGCTATGGCTTCCGCTCTCTTTAGACAAACCTGAGCCTTCTTTGTTAGCTTGCTTCGGATGTATGTGCATACATCGTATGGCTGTCTTGTTTTCCAGATGTTATCCTTTTCTAGTCTGACAAATAGTCTGAGGTCGCTGGTTGGCCTGTACCTTGGCGCTTGGCTTGTGGGTTTCTTAGTTTCCCTGGCTGGCTAAGTAGAGGCTCGTTGTTCTTCTGCAGTATGCTGGCGTATGTGCTGGTTTTCGTGGTCGGACTGTGGTTTGTGTGTTCCAAAGCGCTCCTAGCTGGTTGAGCCCCCTCGCTTTCTTGCTGTACGTGCCTGCTGCTCTCTGGGGCTAGTTTAGCGATCAAAGTGTATTGATCGGCGAGGAAGCTTTTGAGTACTTGGGCAAGTTGTAGGGCTTCTGTTCTGATAGTAGCTGGCGCGTTCTCTAACTCTGTCTCAGAAAGCGGGCATATTTCATGAATAGGGAGGTGAGGGCTTTTTGTCGAGTTTCTTGACGCGTTGCTAAGCCAAGGACTTCTTGAGAGAGCGGCCCCGTCTCCTGGGCCGTAAAAGTGACCGGTCGTAGGGGCTTAAAGCTAAGGTCTATGCTAGTTGCTGCTCTAGGACGCGTCGGGGTCTCAGGTGTCGTTTCTAGGTGCCTATTTTTGGAGGGGGGCAGCCCTCTTGGGGGAGTCTCTGGTTAAGGAACTTCCAGGGCCATATTTTGTGATTTGACACGTGTATATCGAATTTTTGGTATCTGTCGGGTTGTTTTTCCCAGTCTACCTAGTCGCGCCGGTAGCCTCAACGTGAGGTCTAACAGTCACGTGATACTAGCCATCTGGTCATTCCCTGGCCCGCTTCCTTCTGCAAGCAACCGTCCAGTAGTATATACAAGATGCTTTGTCCAAGGTTCTACTATGACATTCGTCACTGAGCCTAAGGTCCTTGGTAACGTTTTTTCAGATCGTGACACTACGATAGCTTCAACGGATTCAAGCCACAATCAGATTACAGAGATATACTCCCAAGGTCACATGGTAAAATAGCTGCCGCTCTGTGGCTACTATTCCACTGAAGTTGAGGATGTCTACAAGTGCTGGGACGACGATTGCTACACGAATACAGAGTTGGCATCTCGTCAATCGTACTGGAAAGAGAAGTTACCGTTCGTCTTGGCCTCGGCATTTGAATTGGGTCATCGTAACTATCTCGCCGCTCAGTCTGCTTTCCGACAACTCAGATCTCTAGATCTGTGTCTCTTTGATGACTGTGAAAAGTCTGAGCAATTTGGGCAAACTCACAGCAACGCTATCGAGCCTCGTCTGTGCTAGTGAAAACTTCCTATGCTTCTCCGCAGCCTTAAAGAACTTATATATTAAACACTGGATCTGAAGTCTCATGCATGGGACGACTCACGATTAGATGTTGACTACCGTGAGTACAGTAGCGGCCTCTGGGTACGAATAATGACCGCGTAGATGTATAATAACAAACAGGTCATGACAATGTTGAAGAACTGCTTGAGGGCTTGACCGTTCCACGTTCAAGATCACCGAAGCTGGCCCAAATGCGTGCTGGTATAGGGAGCCTCATCGCTTTAAAATAGGCACATCTTCACAATGTATCCCTGAGATTCGTAACTCTTGTCGATGATCCGGATGTTGGTTTTACAAATCCTAACCAGTTAAGTGTCTGGCCAGTGCGTAAAAATGGATGTCCAGAGCTTGTTGACACTCTGAGAGACATTCCATTGAAGTCCCTCGACTTGTACCATGTCGAAGTTTTCTGGCCTTGAATGAAGTCGAGCTGGGATGAGTACGAATAACAAACCGCTCGAAAAGGACGCTCATGACCAATTCCGACATTACATGCGGAATAATATGGCCCTCGCCATGGCGTATTTTGTTGGGACATCTATCAAACCTTCAAACGAAACTCTAGAGGATTTGGACAAAAGGTCTTGGTAGCTAAGAAGCAAACAGCGGTACGGCTGAAATCTCCAACGAGTACGCCCGTATACGTAAAAAGCCTTTCTCACAGAACAGGGTACCATAGATAGCTAGCTGTCAGAATCGAGTTGAACCGTTCATATCATGGAAAAATACCGTACATGGTAATTGCAGTGGCTAGCAGTCCGGGTTGCCAGCGACCGGTCGAAGCGTACCTTAAGCCTTCGCTCGCCGTCTGATTTTATCGGGTGGGCTATAATATCAAAATTGCTTTGCAACTTTTGAGTTTTCAACACCGTCAGAAGGAGAAAAATTGAGTCTCCCAGGTGCAAAGACTATGAAATGACTGAAATGACATATTTGACAACTTCCGTTCTCAGCTTCTCTTCCACATGATGTTCGTAACCACCTCGGCTGACACTCATAACGACAAGCAGATTGTCTCGCGTAAGCCTGAAGCTGATGTCAGCACCTTAGTCTTTCAACCAGAGCATAAAGATCCTAAACTGCCTGGAACAATAAAATTTACTGTATTGTTTTGAGTCTTGTATGATGGCTCCAGCAAGACTGAAAGTCGTGATAATCGGCGGCTCTGTCGCCGGCCCTACGCTATGCCATACCTTCGCAAGCACGAACGGTCTCATCGACTACACCCTTCTAGAAGGTCGTGACAAGTTCGCTCCGGCGCTTGGAGCTTCAATCTTGTCTATGCCTAATGGAGCAAGGATTTTGGATCAGTCAGGACTCTTTGATGATTTGAAGAGAGTAGGGTCGGAGATCAATACCGCGATCACGAGCAAGAGCGATGGAGAGTTTTTGCATAAGAGCGAATGGCCTATGCTGATTCGAGAGCGGTCAGTATTCTTATTTTTGAAGAAAGGAAGATATCAGACTGATGTCCTTTTAGGTTGGGCTATGGAATAGAGTGCTTTTCGAGGCAGAACCTCCTGAACGTATTACATGATCGCTTAGAGCAGAAGCAGAAGGACAAGATGTTTCTGAACAAGCGGGTCTTTGAGATTGTAGATGGTGATGATGCTGTGACAGTACGTTGCGCTGATGGAAGCTCTTATTCCGGTGATATCGTTATCGGAGCAGATGGTATTCACAGTATAGTCCGGAAGGAGATGCAGAGGATAGCTCATCAAAGCAAACTTGGACTGATGCAGGTGGATGAGAAAGGTGAGTCTCGGTCCAAACTCGCTGCGTTCTTAATAAACTATAGACTCATAACTCTTGAAATATTAGGCATCTCGGTAGAATACCCCTGTATCTTTGGTATCTCCCGTCCAAACAAGGCCTACAACCTCGTCCCCGAATCCATCACAACAGGCGTCGACATCAACCACTCCTCTCTCCTCTTCGTCGGCCCCAACAACGAGCCCCTATCTATGTAAATTCTAACGTGATTCAGTTACCTCTGGATGTTCGAGACATTGTAAATTAGACTAACTTGTAAAAGGGTTCTTCGCCTCAAAAGTAGACTGCAAATACACGTCCCCCAACATCCCGCGCTTCACGGTAGCCGACGAGTTGCGAGTAATCGCTGAACAAGGCGATTTCCAGTTTGCACCGGGCGTGACGTTGAAGATGCTGTTTGAAAATACGACGCAAAATACTTCTTTGCTAGCGTTGGAGGAGGCGAATTTTAAGTACTGGAGTTGGGGACGCATGGTTTGTGTTGGTGATTCAGCGCATAAGATGACGCCTAATGTATACTCCCATTTTCAATGTCCCACTTTCATTGAGGCATGATACATTAGCTTGACTGACACAAGCTCCTCAGATCGGCCAAGGTGGAAACCAAGCCATCGAAAGCGCAGCAGCACTAACAAACTGCCTCATGGAAGCCCTCTCCACCTCTGCCCAAAAACCCACACTCCCAGCGCTTCAAGCCGCATTCGACAAATACCAGGAAACCCGCTGGGAGCGATCGAAATTCTTCACCAATATCTCGGGACTCACGACACGAGACCACGCTAATGCGGAACTGCACCATACCATCCGGTTATTGTTTATGGAACCGCCGTCGGCAGAGTCTATGACTGGTGAGTTCTCATAGTCTTGTTGGGCGGTGAGAGTTGGTAGTGTTGAAGGCAAATTTGGTGATGATAGATCTCCGGGTGAAGTTGTATAGTGCGGCGCCGTCGTTGCATCATTTGCCATTACCGACGCATCTTGAGGATATGGTGGCGTGGAAAGGAAGCAAGGAGAGGCCTAGAGAGGATGTTAGAGCGAGGTATGCGTGGTATGCTTGAGCTTCGATAGGAGCTGACTGTGTGAATAGGTTGTGAGGGATCTGGGACTTGGGGCTGTGCGAATTTCGTCAAGACTGCGGCATTTGCTCGACCAGGGTTGCTCGACCAGGGCTGTCTTATAATGCAAGTAGGAGTCTAGAAAGGGCATGCATGGAAGGGAAGCATTGTATGGCGTCGAAATTCGCAAAAGTTCGTAGGTGGCATTAACAGGCAATTTCACTAATCTGTGTATCACCTGATGCGAGATCCTAGACACGGAAAAAGGAAGAAAATTGCCGTGACTGACCTAGACTAATATTGTCAGCCTACTGGATAGATCTGACTCTAGAATTTGACTTCGCCGCATCATCTTAAAGTAGCTGTGAAAATCTTAATAGTTGTGAGGAATGGTACCCATCGTCAAGCTTGTCACGAGCAATACAGACCGTAGTACATAAGTATAATCTTGTTTATAATTACGGCCCTCCGTCAATACAGGTCTGTCTATCTGTCTGGAAATATGCAATGCATTTCCATATGCCGGCTCTCTACCCCAAGAAAGGTATCTTCATCATTCGTCTCTGCTATATGATCAGCTCTGTATCTAAATTACGAAAAGTCACAAGCTCCATCTGGCAGGCAGCAATTTCGTGATGTCCAGTCCAATATTCTCACAATTTAGTATTCGTCAGCTCCGCGTTCAAGTAGCCCTGCTGGACAGCTTCCATGTGTGCTGCATTCGCCAATTCTCTTTGCTCGTCCTTCGTTAAAGGGAGCTCGTGGCCCTTCCTGCGTTGTCTCGATTCTTCGGTCTCATATATACTGGCATCCGTATCGTTCGTCGAGCCGAACTCGTATGCTCTAAACTCGGTATTGGCCCATCCAGTTCCTGCGACCGTGGTATATCCCAACCAGTCATTTGTGAAGAAGTGCAGGAAGCCACCGTGCGTCGTCATGACGATATTCACATCCTCATCGCTCTCTGCCAATGCTGAGGTAGCGAGATCTCGTAGCCATACCCGAGCATCGCGAGCTCGTGCTGTAATTGCTGATGCGGCGGGTGACCATTTTCCTTGCTTATTGTTCCAGCCTTCCTTGACCAAGTGAAGATCGATCTTTGAACCGAATTCTGAAACAAGCTTCGATGAGTCGCTGCCTGTATCGCAGGGTAATTGTGACGTTTCTTGTATTTGCGGCAAAGCAGTTATGACCAGTCCGCTCTTGACTTCTTTGGGGAAGGAGAGGAGGGTGGTGTAGATTGTTCGGCGAAGTGGTGATGATACTAAGTGGGTGATCTTGGGAGCTTTGGGGAAAGTAGCTGGGAACGCTTTGGCGAGTGTGTGGCATTGCTCTTCACCGAGAGGTGTGAGAGATGGATCACTTGCACTCATTAGTTTCCTGGTCATGGCGGACGAGCTCAAACACAATAAGGAATGCTTACGGAATCTGATGATTCGCAGCGTTCAAGTTGTGGAAGCCCTGAGCATGACGGACGAGGTAAAGAGTAGCTTTGCCCATGTCTGCGAATGTAGAAAGTTCGTAAAGTGTTGGTGGAGGGGTGAAGTGCAATTTAGATAGATATCTACCAACGGTATGATCAGCTGGGTAGGATAGTCTGAGAAGGGTACAGTCTCCCTGTCTCCCTGTCTCGATTGTCTATTGATCTATTCTGCAAGAAGGAAAGAAGAAATCTCGGAATGCGAGAGAAAAACTAAGATACAAATACGAGTTTTGATAAATACTTGTAACTTCATCCCACATTAAATGGGTCCCGGAAAGAGTGGATAACTTGGCCAGATGCAGAGATAAAGTACAGAATTAATACCTTAAGACGATGTAATCCGCGCACATGAAACATATTGTCATAACTACAAAGGGCCACTATAAGCCTATACTCGGTTACTGAGACTTGATCTACTTCACAGACGAATTCCATGTAGATCCGAAAGAGATAAGAGTTGGAGGAGTAGTTCGAGAGGCTGTTACACGCAACCATCCAGACAATATTCAAGAGTTGCTATCACTTGAAGGAGTCAAGCTACACGCGGCTGGGTGGATCAATTGGCATGAGAAGTGCGAGAAGCCTTAGTTCTATTCGGATGAGGAGGAGCACACGGAGAAGCCTTGGTGCCCAAGCAAGCTGCGAAAGAGCAAGCACAGATTTGAAGAAGAATTTGGTACTCGTCTAGCTGAGTGGGAAGCTGAAAAGCCGCACGAGGTCAACGTCAAGCCGAGAAGGAATGGTATGACACAAAATCGCTATTTAAAGCTGCTTTTACAAGTGTATATCGAGGTTATTAAGCGTGCGAAAGCTCGTGATGGCCGAGAGTACTTGCTGCAAGAAGACACTGATCCGAGTTACGGTACAAAAGGAAAGACTCACCCTTGAACTAAAGAGAATATCTCGAGCATCTGTACGCTACTTAAACAAGAGAACAGTATACAGGCTATTATACACCTTGCTAACTCGCCCATTTGGAATCCGATTGAGGCTTGTTGGTCGATTCTGAAGCAGCGAATGCGTAAAAGGCAGTGGAATACGCTAGATCAGCTTCGAGAGATATTAAAAGATGAGTGTAGTAAAATCACTATAGAGGTGGTTCAGGATAGGATCCGGGAGATGTCACAACTTTATAAAGATCTAGTAACCCATAAAGGAAAGCCTCTTCGTAGCAAGTTGTGGTAGAACAAAGTATCATCTTCGCGGACAACCTCTAGCTAACACAGGTCTGTCAAAATTGACTGTGCAGGGGCCGCCCACATCAAAACATCAACAAAACAACATCTTTCCAACGTCTTTTTTACTAGTACATATAGCCACGTCAACACCTCCCAAGAGATCTGACAAGAGTGAGTTTGATACTATTAAACGCGCTTGTTTCCTTGATAATTATGATACTAAAGTGCAAGACCCGTCTATTGGCCAAGTCTGCAAGTAACTGAATTACCACCTTCCTCCTTCTACAGCGCGTAGTTGGCTTAAACAACGCGAATTGGTTGGATCTTCTGCTCTCAAAATGACGAGGTGGCTCTCCTCTAGACTTGGGAGGAAGCGCTCAGTATCTGCAGCTGACGTAGTGAGGGTAACCGACCCGGACGATCCCATCCACGAAAAGCCAGCCATATCAATAGCAAGCAGAACTACTAGAAAATAAACCTTCCGCGCCTACTCATCAACGCTATACGTATCGGAATGGTGCTCATCGGCGGTTCGAAAAGACTTATACTACTGAGATCTCTGGGAGGAACAAACCTAAACGCGTCAAATATGGCGAAGAGCACGATAAAGAGACTCCTACCGGCTTCTGGCAATACGTATGGTTTACAGATAAGTCCACTTCCAATCTATGAAGCTCCAGAACAAAGCGGAATACGAGCTCCTTTATCCAGGTCAAGAGAGGATTTTCAAAGAGACTAAAACCCCTGGTTTAGACGTCACGATCCATTGCGCTGCTGGTGTCTCTTACATTCACAAAGGCCCTCGTCTTCTACAATATATACAAAAGAACCATCGAAAAGGGCTATAAACTGCTGAAGCTAAAGAGAACTATGTACCAGACCTAATGAAGAATACAAAGAAGTATTAGAGGGGTGGGAAGCAGTACAGCCAAAAGCGGAGGTTTTACCTAAAGGTAACGCAATGTCACAAGAGCTCTACGTTAAGGAGATTCTTCCCAAGCACATCGAAGAGATTAAGGCCTTAGAATGGAGCTATGGCCATCGCTTTCGCCTCCAAGAGGATGGAAATCCATCCCATGGTAATAGGGCTACCAATAACCCGTGTGCTCGTCTCAAACTTGATGAAGAAGAGCTCGAAATACATGTCCACCTAGCACAATCATCAGAACTAAATCTGATAGAGGCTTGTTGGCAGATAGTCAAGCAACAATTACGTGGTGGAACTTGGAAGACAGTAGCTGAGTTCAAAGCGGCAATTCAGAGGGAATGGGACGCAATCAATGCCCTGGAGAATAGCCGCTGATTGCTAATTTTTTGATCCACTGAAGAAGTACATTCTCGTGTGCGTACGAGAATTTCTGTTGTTGGGGGCCTGCCTTGAGAGCGCGATGAGCCTCCGTTGATGCTTTTCGATTCTAAAACGGCCGTACAGAGCACTTGTACAAGAGCAAATACGAGTCGGAATTAACCATATCGCCAAGGACGACTTTCTTGAACTCTATAAGCAGGCCGGAAATCGAATATACTTGATGGTGTATGACTTAACAGCGCACTAGTCTCATGCAATATAGATGGGCAACCCAAGTTATCTGAAGTTCTCTTTATCGACATGGTAACTAATACGATTCATTGTTTGAACACAGCTGCGCATAAAACACAAGACGATGAGCAAACACTTCGTGAAACCCTGTTGAGCTTGAGTGATCAGGATGACAAACTGAACTCATCAATAGGAGTACCATGACCGAACGAGTGGACACATGGGCTTCACTGTCTTGATGTCGCACACATTTAAGTAGTAACACTGCACAGGGCTGGTGGAATCTCGAAGGGGTTTTGTGATGGCCCCAAAAAGCTGAGGAGAGTGTAACAAGCACGGAGATTTCAAGGACATCATTTGTAGCCGTAGTTGGAGCTCATATCTTCAAGAGCATTGGAAGTGCACCTCCAACAGTAGGCGATGGATCAATCGAGTTGACGTATGTACTGTTGCTGGTATGAACAACATAAAGAGATTCGTATATTGTAACACTAGTATACCTCAAGCACATATCTCAGATCCTCCTTCAACCTCTCAATCTCCTTCCTCGGATCAACCTTCTTGCACAACGACTTCGCATCGAGCGCAATAGCCTCCTCCAAGACCTCCGTGACATCAGGCACGGGCCACGTGGGACCGCAAAGATAGAATGCTCCCTCTTCTTTTATGTATGCCTTGATGATCTCCGGGATAGTCTGCCGCATGCGGTCCTGGATGTAGATCTTCTGTGGCTGATCGCGAGAGAACGCACGGCCGAGTAATGTGATGACGCCAGCATCTTGATACGCCTCCCATTCCTCACCGTACAAGTATTCTTCGCGCTGATGACGAGAGCCCATGTAAAGCAGTATAGAGCCGATCTCCTTGCCCTGCGCCTTTTGCATAGCGCGATACTGGACAAAGGCACGGAACGGTGCGAGACCTGTACCAAGTCCCGCCATAATGAGCGGCGCAGTATCCTTGGCTGGCAGCTTCATGACGGATGGCTTGACGCTGGCGGTGACCTTGGCGCCGATTGGCAGCTGGCTGAGGTAGCGCGTGGCTTGACCGAAACGATCGCGGCCCTTAGGGTCCACCCAGGCAACGACCACGACCATGAGGGCCACGGTTGTGGGGTTAACCATCTGACTGGACGCGATGGAGTATTCTCTGCGCTTCATGGGGCTGACGATCTTGGCGATATCGTTGAAGCTTGGGTGAGCGGACTTGAACTCCAAAAGAATATCTGCGTATGTGATGGTGTCGACCTCAGCACGACGCTGGAACTCGTTCGCGCCTTCAGGGCCACCGAGCGCCAAGAGCTCTTTTCTTTCCGCCTCATCATCGGCGAATTCTGCAAGAGCCTCGTAGAAACGCTTTGGCGGTTTACCGAAAATATCAATGTTTTGGACCAGAGACTGGAAGATTGTGCGGGCATCGAGAACATTGGAATCTTCTCGAGATGGGAGCTCGACAAGATCGTCTCCGTTGAGACCGTATAACTTTATAAATTCGTCAACTTCACCGATATCGTTCTCGGCGTGAATACCAAGGGCTTCTCCAATTTCGTACTTGAGGCCAGATTGACCTAGGTCAAACTCAATGTGGAAAATGTTACGATCGTATGTGAGAGGAGTCAGACGACGGTTCTCTTGAACAGTGATCCCGTACGTCTTGACTGGAAGATCTGGTCTCAGAGAAGATTGTGTGCCATAAGCCTCTTTGAAGAGTAGACCCTTGGCAGCGGATTGCCATGTACTAAGTAGAGCAGCAGGCTCAGTTTCCTCTTTGACGAAGCCTGTGAAACTACTCGATTTGATAGTACGTGCAAGGTCTCGTACTTCGGCATGAACATCAACTTCGGACCAACACTCGGGAACCTCAAACTGACGGAGGGCCTTCTCCAGATCTGCGGTGATCTCGGTGAAAACTTCCGCGTTGCCGTTAATGGAAGCAAGACGTTGGCTGGAAGATAGAGCATCTGGCTTGGCCACCTTCAAGAACGCAATCTCGACGAGAATGGTCTCGGCCTGCGCATCCTTTTCAGCAGCAGATGACAAAGTTGGATCGAGAATGAAGAGCTCCAGTCCTTTGAACTGAATCTCATTTCGAACTGCAGAGAACAGCTTCTTCTCAACATCCTCATCGTTGGCACCTGCCAATTTGACGATGAGTCTGCCGCCTTGCTTAATGTTCTTCAAGACGCCCACATCTTGCAAGATCTTGAGGTCACTCACCACAACAACATCGGCTTCTTCGATTGGGTAGTTGGCCTCGATGGACTTCTTCGAGCTGCGAATATCAGTTCTGAGTGTTCCACCCTGAATACAGTTATCGTGCGTCTGGCTGAGAACAACATTCATTGTTGAATCGGTTGACAACAGCTTGCTGATGGCCAAAGGAGCCGAAACACCGTTAGAATCCTCGACGTCCCAGAAAGTGTATTGCTCTACGGAGCTAGCACTTGTCAACGCGAAACGCTCCGAGTCGTCCACGGCTTTGCCAGTCAGCTGGCGGAGGATAGTCGAGATCGAAGTAGGGGTGAACGTCTCTGAGCGAGCATACTTGTGATCAATGACTATCGGAGACTCGGACCACTTGTCCGAGAATACTGCTGCAGCCAGCACATCTTCAAACAGATTAGAATGGCTGGATGCGTCTGCAACAGCGGCGTCATCCGAGACCTGACCAAGGACTGTTATCGTCTTGACGGAAGCAGGTAGAGCCTTCAGGAATGCCTCCTCGGAGAACGGTCTGTAGACTCTCACGTTGACAACGCCGACCTTCTCGCCACTCTCCGAAAGTTTGTTGGTAACTTGCGAGGACAAAGAGGCCTCTACGCTGCCAAACACAACCATGGCATGCTCTGCTGAGCTGTGACCGTGGTACTCGAAGAGACCATATGCGGTTCCGAGCTCACTGTTAAAAGCTTCAAGCAAGGTGGTCGTCTTAGTTTCAACATCTGCCCGCTTGCTCAAGCCTAAGACAGACTTCAAGACATTGGTGTGGATGTTCTTTAGACCAGACTGGTTCAGGATGTCGATAACTCTGAGGGTTTCACGACCGACGTTTATGCCATCGTAGATATGGATAGTTGGAAGGATAGTAGCCAAGATAGTAGAGAACAAAGCCATGTGCTGAGCCTCGTATGCAGTTGAGCTAGACACAAGTCCAAGGCCCAATTCCTCCGCAGTAGTCAACGCAGAAGCATAATCTGTGACGAGACTAAAAGCTCCAGGAGCGTAATCAATTGCTGCTACGTGTGCGACAAATGGGTTCGCGACAGAGTATAGCAAGGAAAGTTGGTCGAGGGAGGATCGTAGGTTGTGCAAGCTAGACGACGAAGCCAGAAGTGACTGAGGAATGTGTCTCTTTGTAATGTCGAAATCCTTCGAGAAGATGTAGCCCAAAGCGATCGCGCCTGCGCCAGAGCGAGTCTGCATGGAAGTCACTTGCGTGGTATAACCATTCGAGTTTTGTGTCTCTGCACCAGCCCATGCCTTTGCCGCCACGTCGAGGTCAAAACTCTCTGGTGAGTAGGAGAAGATCTTGTCGGACAGAGAATATGCCACCTGCTGTATTAAAGTCTGCGCCGTAATGTAGGTTGGTCCGCTGATCGCAGAAAACTCGGTTGGCTGGCCGAATGGCAGACTGGAGGACTTCTGGGAGAACTTTTGAAGCAGTGATGGGTTGCTTCTGGTGTTCCATGTGCTAGGTAGGACGTCTCCACCAGAAGGTTCCTACCGACAGATCAGCAGAGTTTTTTGGAAGATGTAGAATGGATTTGTAGACTTACCTGCACCTTCTTGGCGTCATCAATCGTTCCATTGGCCTTGCGCTTTAGTCCTTTTGTCAGTATGGCATCCACATCCATGTGGTCACCGTGCTCCCCCATTTTGTCTGAATTTGTGATATCCTATGATCTGGGGAAAAGATGGGCCTGTCTGAACAAGAGACAAGCACTGAAGCAATATGGAAATGCTGTGATGAAGATATATAAAACATTTTTCAATATCACCAGAAAAAAAGTTAAAAAGACGTTCGCTGATCACGCAATTGCTTCACCCCTGTCCAGCCTCGGCCCGCCACTAAGCCCTTCTTTGTTAAAACCTAAGTTGTATCACGTGTATCCTACCACTGGATTAACCCATGGCATAAACTCTTGGGAATAATATGTGTGAAAGGAGATTTGTGTTTGAATATATCGATGATCGTAGCATTGATAACTCAGGCGCAAAAACCTTGTCTTTGTGCTTTTGTGAAGTACTCACTCCTGGACAGTCTTGAGCCAGACTCAGGGGCTCGTGCTTTTAAGCGAACAGCGTGACTACAAGACTGCATCTAGAGTGACTGACTACTAGGAAGCAGCTTGAAAACCGGTAGAAACTTCTGTGATAAACTGGTCATTATAGTCGTTGTTCGTAAAGCGGTAACTATACTTGTTCCAAGATAAAATGATATAAAAAGACAATGCCTAGCTACCAGTACATGATACGTCTCAGCTCTGACAGAGCATGGATAGAGGATTAAGAAAAGATGGTGGCTCTGCATTAGTTACTCTTGTGCCGTATTGAGTGTGACTGCCCATTGACCGCGATAAAACAAACTTTTGCGCTTAAGAATGTCGCAGCCATACCTGGTGTCAAGATCAGATCGTGCTAGTCGAAGCACGGGTGCAGGAACCCGTCGCGCAGGGGCCACGTCGCGTTTTCAACACAATCAAACTGTCAAAACAACAACATTATGGAATCGTTAACGCCTCCTCGTTCTCCCCAATTGCGTGAAAATAGTACTATCAGGCGCTCTTTTTTTGATGCATATGACAAGAAAGAAAATGCAACGTCTCGGACAAATCTGCAGCCAGCCCAATATCAACCTACCACCCTCTACCGCACGTACTTGGCTCAAGAAGAGGGAGATCTTACCTGATCAAGCTTTTAGGAGGACAAGAAATATCAGCTCTAGGTTGAGAAGGAAGAGCAAGATGTCTGCAACAGACGCTAGGAAGATTACGAACCAGGAGGATCCTATACATATAGAGCCATGTAAAAACCAAGCTAAAACACTCGATGTCAATCCCTCAGCTCCTACTCTACAACATCACGAGGCTCAGGTCGGTGCTTGGCAGCTCAACAGACCCTTTACCACCGCAATTCCCCAGAAAAACAAGCCATTTCGTGCCAAACATGGTCATTCCCACGAGAACGAGACTCTTACTGGCTTCTGACAGTATATAGGGTTTACAGATGAAGTCAACTTCCAGTCAGTAAACCACCAAAACTCACTGTAGTACGTTCTGCATTACTCAGGTCAAAAGAAGTCTTTAAACGAGACAAATTCCTCAGGCTTAGATGCCACAGTCCACTGCGCGGCTGGAGTCTCCTACGACCATGAAGGGAAGCTTATATTCTATAAGTATCTAAAGGAGCCTTTACGAAAGACTTAAAACCCCCGGGGGCCTCGTAAAATCATGTACCAAAGCGATGAAGAGTATAAGGAGGTAGAGGCTCGTGAACCAGCACAGCCAGAAGCAGAGGTTATACCTAAAGGCAATGCAATGTCACAAGAATTCTATGCCAAGTAGATCACAACAAAGCATATTGAAGAGATTAAGGCCTCAACAGAGCATTACAGCCAACGTTTATGCCTTCAAAAAGAGTGAACCCTCTCACGGCAATCGATCAGTAAACAACCCTTGCTACAAGCTCAAACGCGATACAGATCTTCAGATTCTTATACATCCCGCACAGTCCCCAGATTTGAACCCTATCGAGGCTTGTTGGCAGATAGTGAAGCAGCGGCTACGTGGTGGGACGTCGTATAAAGTTGCTGAAATCAAAACAGCAATTGAGCAAGAATGGGACAGAATCACAATTAAAGAAATTCGTAAACGTACTAAGGAGATTACTTGGAGGTGTAAGAACGTGAGGGAGAGCGAACTATGTCTTGTGGCAATAAATGCAATGAATTAAAAGAATACGAACTTAAAATACCACGTGGCCCCTGCGCAATGAATTCCTGCACCTCCTGTGAAGGAAAAACGTATTATGAACCCAAAAGCTGTGCGGCCTAGCTAATCAGAATGCAGATCAAGATCCCAAAAAGGTTCCCATACGTATAGCCAAATTAACCCAGTCACATACCGAACAATGATGCTTCTAGAAAACGAGCGCGAAAGCAAAGCCCTCTCCACCTACTTCTGTTTTGCCGTTATTTGTTCCGCCTTGTTATTGTCATCGCCGCCGGTGGTTTGTTGTTCCATATCGGCCAGTAAGCCAGCGATATGCCGTTGTGTTAGAGGATGCGTCCTTCACATAAACTCTTCATCAAGACATCCCGAGATGGGCACTCCGCAGCCAGCTCTGGCGATGATATTGACACCAGTGTCATCGAAGACTTGACCCTTGATAAAGGCATCATCGTGAGGACAGTTGTCGATGATTTGCCGGATGTAGTGGACCATGTTGCTGCACGGACCCAGTAATATGGCTTTGCTCTATGGCTCGCTCTGCCAGTATGGAATCTAGATATCTATGGCGAGGGAGGGAAACAGCGATAGACATCGTTGCAGATAGAGATTCTGAGAAATACGTTAGCCCTTTGCTCCATGGGACATTGAAGACAGGTGATGTATGTGTACTTACGAGCCGCTTGCAGTACCACCATGGGGAAGATCACACTTATGTGGTCTGATGGACAGAGTAGTCTCGTCGATTCTCAGGTTAGTGATGGCTTTGAGGATGTGGTTTGGCTGGACTGGATCGACATGGTGGTCTTTCTGCCAAGTTTATTAGTACGGTGTATCTTTAGGAGGGAGAGACATGGAAGGACGAACCCAATTGCACACGTAGATACTAGGTTGATGTTAGCACATGTGGCTATGGTAGGGTTGAAGGCTAGAACAGGTTGGGTTTTGATTTGATGCTTAGTATGAGCAGGGAGACTTACTTGCAGACGATTCTGATGCATAACGTGGGGCGAACACTCAGTGAGGCAGTGGAGTCGCGGATTAGGGCGAAGTCGGGATAGTGATCGTGCTTGTGGACGGTAGGATTAAAGTTGGTGCGATTAAGAGGACTAATCTAGATACACCGTTAGCTTTGTGCTCAGTTAGCTTTGTGCTTGGAGCGTTGGGTTCCAACGTGGTCTTACCATCTTGGCGTCAACAGACGAGAGCAGGAGACAGAAGACGACAGCGAACATGAACTATGGGGACATCTTCATAGTGAAGAGCTTGGGGATGGAAAATTGAGCAGGGATGAGGATAATCGTGAACTAGGGGAACATGATGGGGGTGACAAACCAGTCATCAAGGTTGTGAGGTGAGATGAGTAAATGTGTGAGTCATGCTGAGGAAATGGAGAAGATTGATTAGGGCTGTATCAACAGTGAAGCTACCCTTCTAACTGGAAGAAAGTGATACCAGGATGATGATGACTCCATTAGAGTGCTGTATCAGCCAAAGGCTATGTAAAACTTTTGGCCTTCTTGCCTAGGCCAGATACCTATTCTTCGGGTAGTGTATCTTCCTATTCTACATCCCTTCTAGTTTCCTCCACAAAGTAGAATATCCTCTACAAATATCCATTTGGCCTAGCACTTAAAGTACGCATATTAACCCGCTAACGTACTACCAACCAACCAAACGTTGACTTCAAGTGTGCTGTCTCGTAGGGAAAGCTTGAAAACCAAGCTGGTACAAGAGATAGAGCGAGAGCCCAAGTACCGAAGTACATAACGAAAGGGCGTAGTTCCCGATATCTCTTATTTCAGCTCCGGGGCGACGAGTTCTTTGTATGTTCCTTTGTGTAGTCCCGCCAACCAATATATCCTCCTCTTCATTCCTCGGCGCCTCGGTTTCGTGGTCAGGGTCTGCCAGAATATATTGTAACTGAATTCTCGAGACGAAAAGGTCTAGTCGAGTCCGATAGCCAGGTCTAATATCGCAACGAGTAAGATGAATCACCGGAAGCTCGTTTAGAGGAGCCCTTCGCGTCCGATGTGGCTAAGGTGCAAGTACGTAGATTAGAGAGCGGTACGCCAACCGTATCGAAGATACCGGAAGTTTTGGAAAGGGAAGTGAAGTTGGTCGACATCTTCACAAAGGAGAGCAGTGTAGTAGGGATCCGCATCTACCGACTCGTAAGAATCGGCATGAGATATTGCTATTAAATCAGTATCCGCTGTATCCTCCTCATCCTATATGTTCGTAGTCGTGCGTAGCGCCAAGAGTTGGGTGAAAACTCTGATGCGGAGGCGGTCTCGTTCAAAATGGCGGCATTTAGTCGGACGAGTACAGCTGTACACCAGGCTTTATCGAGATGTAAAACAAAGTCGCAGATGTTGCCGAACGGTGAAAGGGGGTTGACTCGCTGGCGTGAAAGCGCGAGTTCGTTGTCGTTGCGAGAGCTCTAATTTAGCTATCACACCTCGGAGAGAGTAGGCGTTTACAGCTGGCACCAACGTGAAGGTGGGAGTTCGACTTTGCCAGCCAAGTGATACCAGGAAAACAGGTCTGACATTTGCATGTTGGTCTGTCCTCGCCGTGCAGATCCGGTAATAATCACCCACAATTGCAAATGGAGCCTAAGATTTTGATTTCCTATACTAGAAAGGTCTAATCCATCAGCTTAAAGAAATACTTTCCACTGTGCTCCATCAAAGTAAACGACAGATAACATCTCCAAGAGCAAAACCACGGCGGTATAGAGGTAATGGGGTATCGAATGCTAAACATGCTAGCAACTTGATAGTAAAATACGCTTCCGCAGAAGAATGAAACAAGAATTACAAGGCCATATGGCAGGGTGTACAGCTTCCTTGCTCTTTGTCGTACAAACGAGCGACGGAAGGGTCATGACTGGATGAAAGACAGGCGGACTCAGGTTGAAGGGGGAATTAGACGTTGGTTTCTGGTGTAACATCGCGAATAGTTTCCATGAATCTAGCTTGGTCAGGTATGACTATGTATTGGGTGGTACTGGCATACCTCTGATTACTGTTCTTTATCTCCTCGTTTGTTTGGTTCAAATGCTTCAGAGTCTCCTCAGCTCTTGCTATCTGCAACATTAAAGTCAGTATGCCATTCTTTAAAAAACACGTGAGAATTAAAAGAAAAAACAAGGTGGAGAGAAAGAGAAGGTTGCCGACCGAAGCCAAAGCAGCGGATGAACTGTCTTGCTCACCTTCATCTGCTTCTGATTTGGGAGTCTCGGTTGCGGGAGGTGCATCTGCAAATCTGCTTGCTGCTAGTCCTGTAAGAGGCTTCGTTGGCGTCTTAGGTACAGGTGTTGCGGCTTTCGTCTGTGGAGAGCTGATCAGCAAGGTATCGTGATCAATGTTGCAATTCGTACCTTTGCCTCAGCAAGTTCCGCGTCCTTGACCTTGATCTAGACGTTCGAATTTAGTATCGAAACAAAGGCGACATTGACAGAAGAAATTCATACCTGGGCCGCAAGCTCCTTCAATTGAGCCTCGAGGTTCTTACTTTTCTGCTCGACCTCTGAAGATTGAGCAAGGATCATTTCGTGGGTGTCTTTGGCGGCTTTCAAGTCTTGTTCAAACTTGGTGAGTTGAGCGTTATTCTTTTCAATGACCTGACTCTTTTGGTCGAGGAGTTGCTTAAGCTTGGCAACTTCACCGTTCACCCTCTCAATCTCGTCAGTCTGCTGTCGAGTATGCTGTTCAAGCTTGGCGGGGCTGATCTTGATGTCTGCGATCACTTGCTCTTTTTCCTGGATGATCTCACCCATTGACTGCTCAAGGTCACTGTAATCGTTCTTTGCTGTCTGGATTTCATGCAGCATCTCTTCGACTTGCTTCTCCAGAGATGTTTTCGTAGCCAAGTGCTCCTTAGTCGCTTCAGCAGACTCGTTCTTGGCGATCGATAAAGCCATGTGATGCTGGTCCTTCAGATGCTGAAATTCCTTTCGAAGTGTATCCCTGCATTAGTTAGTCACTATATTTGCTTGTTCTATATAATGAGTGGACATACACTTCAGTAGTATCAGATTTCTTGCTCTTTACCGCATCCAATTCAGCCTCCGCAGTAGCACGGGCCATCTTCTGTTCGGCTAAGAGTTCTCCAAGAAAATCCGCCTCCTCACGGGAGGCTTGCAGCGCCCTACACAAGTTAGCCATTGGCGGGCTTCCCAGAAAACTCTGTAAGCATTCAAAGTATTTGGTACGTACTTCTTTGTTTCCAAAACCTCATTCTCCCTAGCAGAAGCACTTGCTTGCTTAGTTTCGTGCTCCTTCTGCAGTGCAGAGATCTTCTCAGCATGCTTTGCCTTGTGCTCTTCCTGTAATGCAGATATTTTTTCATCATGCTTTGCCTGCAATTGTTCCAGCTCAGCCGCATGATTAGTCTTGCCTGCAGTAAGAGCTTTGTCATGGACCTCATCTAACAGCCTGGCATGGGTAGTCTTGATGTCCTCAAGTTCCCTCTCGTGCCAACTCTGCTTATTGTCTAGGTCAACGACAGCAGCAGCGTGTAGCTGTTTAAACTTCTCCAGATCATCAACATGTATAGCATTGAGGCTGACAAGCTCTTCGTGTTTGACTTTGAGAGCCTCCAATTCATCCTTAATGACCGAGTTGCCCTCCAGAGCGTCAATCTCTTGCTGATAATCATTAGAGACAGTCTCGAGTTCTTGGCGATGCTTTTCCACTTCTTTCTTGTGCTTAGCATTTAGACCTTCAATCTGTTCTTCCTTCGACTCGAGCTTTGTAACCGTCTCAGCAAGTTTGGCCTGTACCTCAATCAAATCCTTCTCCTTGGCGGATCGAGCTGCGTTAACAGCCGTTATCGTCGTTTCTAAGGAAGCGATTATTTGCTTCGTCTCGCTCTGCGCAGCTGTGAGAGTGTCTTTGCTCTGTGAGACTTGCGCCTTGAGCTCCTCCAAATTTTGCAATAGCCCTGCGGTTTTTTGTTGAGCAGCAGTTAATTTCTTGTCAGTGTCAGATTTCACTGCGCCAATCTCTGCTTGAAATTCTTCCGTCTTCTGCTTGTGCAAAGATTCTAGCCTAGCATGAGCAGCAAGAGCCTCCTTGACTTGAGCCTCACTAGTAGCTATAGCTTCATCATGCTTCTGATTCAGACCTGCCAACTTCTTCTCGAATGTTGCGGTAGATTCCGAGTTACCCTTGGCCAACTCTTCGGCGTGAGCAGCTTCCAATGCAGACACTTTGGCATCGTGCTCGTCGCTCAGATTCTGACGAAGACTATCAATTGTAGCTCCGTGTGTGGCTTTGGTCTCTTCGATGAGCTGGGCCAATTTTTCATCATGTTTCGCCTTCAAAGCGACAACACTAGCATTTGCCTTTTCGTGCTCAGCCTTCAGAGCTGCAAATTCGACCTCCTTCTCGGCAACAGTAGCAGCGGCAAGTTCATTCGTGTTTCGTGAACTAGACATCTGCAAGCTGAGGGCATCTAAACTGGACTTATGCTCTGCCGCAGACTCCTCGATGTCAGCTTGCAATGCCAAAATCCTTGCCTCCTTCTCCACGATAGCTGCATTCTTGGCGGTGAGTTCTGCTTCTGATGCGTCTGCCTTTTCCTTGATGTCCTTAACCTCACTTTCCAGCTTGGCAAGCTTCTCTTGAGATGCTGCGATCTCCTTCTCAAGCTCAGCAACGCGGACTTCACCCTTCTCGAGCTTGGACTTAAGCTCATCTACCTCTTTGGGCGAGGCTGCAGATGCCATGATACGAGGACTTGTAGGTGAGCCGGTAACAGTCGAGAGACGTTTCTTAGCATCGGAGACGGTACCGCCAACTGCACCTGCGGCCTTGGATGTCGCTGACCTGGAAGCTGTGGAGCTTGAAGTTGTATTTGTCTTAGAAGAAGAGCTAGAGGTCGCCGATTTGACAGCTGGCTTGGGACTCGAAGAGCTGGCTGATACGGCAGGTCTCCGCACTGTTGTACTTGTTGCAGCAGATGCTCCTCTCTTCTCTGCTAGAGACTCGCTTCTTGTAGATGAGGTAGAAGGCGCCAGGGATGTTCTCCTTGCCGTACTCGTGAGAGGCTTCTTCTTATCATCTCCCGATCCTCCAATTGACGATGATGATCTGTGAGATGCACTCGAGGATGTAGGAGCTGTAGCACCACTTGCTGGTTTGCGAACGGTTGTCCCAGGGACCGGGCGAGATGGGGGTTTGTTCAACCCTCCAGTTCTTGTTGACGAGGATGAGGATGCTATGGGCTTCGTAGTGGAGGAAGTAACTGGCCCTGAAAAGCATCTCATTAGCAGTCACTTGTGCGAGTCAACTGGAGCTTCACTAACGCCTTGCTGAAGCCGTAGCTCCAGGTCGCTTCGGAGGTATATTCTCCTTTGCAGTCTCCTTCTTCAATCCGTTAGAAACCCCCTTCAATGTGTCCTTTTCTGTTTCCGTCTCGGCCCTAGCAGCCCCATCATCCCTGAATTGCATTTCGCTTGGTGCTTCGTCAACCCGAGAGATTTCTGCAGCTTCGAATTCAGCCATATTGTAGTTTCGCTGAATCCTTTTCGGCGATGTGATGTTCTACTTTGGAGACGTTAGCACTTTGCGACAAAAGTTTGACCTTGGTCCCAAGTATTTGCAACTGCCCCTCCAGTTCATCCCCAGGTATGGATTTGCTGGCAGATGTTGCAGATTGAGAACGGCACTGCAATAAGCTCCCCAAGCTTTCAAGGTGGTCCTTAGCCTCCGCGACTAAAATGCTACCCAAAGAGTATAAGTACACCACTAGGAACTATTTTTCACCTACTATTGAATCCACCGAGTCTGACGAGCAACAGTTCAATGGTGGTACGGGCGATAAAACGATCCCTGTCCTAGCGATTCTGATGTTTATCGTTTGCAGCACACCGCTCCTTGTGGTCGCAGCTGCTCCCGTTGCGCAGACGCGAATCTTGTGAGTTCGTCCGCAGCTCAAAGCTTCTATCGACACGAGGGAGTTACTTCGCAGAAGCTTTTTGAGTATGCGGCAAAGATATTGAAGATGTACAATTAATCAGCAGTGGAACATACACAAGAATTGCCGACTCAGCAAGTTGTCGCAAGTCCAAAGTCGATGTTGGCGATGTTGGTTGACTGAGGGAGTTTTGGGGACATTAAATTAGGGGCAAGTCTTGGCAAACCAAGGTCCCATCCTATTTATTGGTGGCCGATGTGATTGACTTGCGTGCTTGCCAACGAACAGAGGGAAAGGATGAATGCATGCAAGCTCTGCTCAATTCGTCGTTGATGCAAACAGAATAAAAAAACTCTCAAGGCAAGTCTATCACGATTGGAAGGGAAACAATTCTCGTAATGGGTTATGTATCAATCGTTTCAAGTAGTGCTGTTTTCTACAGACGCTTATCAAGCTTTACTGGACTGGCTCGCCGGGATGGAAGCATGTTTATCTATGTACTTAGTGGGCGGTGCATCTCTACCTATGCACTGTTGGTATAGCTATTTGGCTCGGATCCATGGAGATGTTACTCCCAGACTCCAGGAAACAGATACTCGGCGTTCTTAGCTCCTTCAGCACCTCTGCCTTCTTTCTTCGTCATAAACTTCAACATGCCTGAAATCTGACCTTCACAATGCCTGCCCTGAATCAGATCGGTATGCTCTATGTCGCTCAGCTTATCCAAGACAGCCGCGACGAGCAACTTAGCATTACCAGAGTTGGCTGCCATGTGTGCTATAACCATCTCGACATTGACATCCTCAGTAGAGCGCCAACAGTCGTAGTCGGTTGCCATGCAGATCATCTGATAGACCATCTCAGCTTCACGAGCCAGCTTAGCCTCAGGTAGTGCGGACATGTTGATGACCGTTCCTCCCCAGGATCGGTACATGTGCGACTCGGCACGGGTGGAGAATTGAGGTCCTTCCATGCAGATGATCGTTCCTTTATCGTGCATTACAACTCCCTCTCCAGCCAAAGCATGCCCGCATTCACGGACAACTTTAGCGATCTTCTCATCGAATGGATCTGCGAAACCGACATGGCCGACGACACCCTTCTCGAAGAACGTGGAAGGCCGCACACCCTTTGTACGATCGATGACTTGGTCCGGAACCACGAAATCCCTAGGCTTGACCTCCTCTTGTAAGCTTCCGACAGCACTGAACGCAATGACAGTGCGCACGCCAATTATTCTCAGTGCTGCGATATTTGCTCTGTTCGGTATCTCATGAGGAGCATATTCGTGGGAGGCGCCGTGGCGTGAGAGAAAGGCGATGGGAACGTCGCCATGCTTGAGGATGGTGATAGGGGCGGAGGGGTATCCCCATGGTGTCTCTGGGTTGACGGTTGCGATTGGCACATAGCCGTCAATTTTTTGCAGACCGGTACCACCGATGACGGCGATGTGAACCGGACCTAAATGCAGGTTTAGCTTAGGGTCTTGAAGAGTGAGTTTTGCATTACCTTCAAAGTGAGAAGGAAGATCTGCCATTTTGTCGTTTATTTCAGATTTCGGGGCTCGAGCGAGTTAAAGATAGCTGAGTACACTAGTAAGCAGATTGGAATAGCGAATGTAAGCAGCAGTCCACGGAAACTTGATGTTCAAGGCGCAATTCCATCTGTTGACATTGTTGACATGCCCCTCCGAAATCCACTCCGGGTATTGAATGCGAGAACCTATACGAGAACCGAGAGCCGAGAGCCGATTGATGCCTGCCAAGGTTTGTCAACTTTCAACTGAGCTGAGTCCTGGTGCCTTTGTGTTACGATCATCGAAGATTAAAGTAGAGTATCACTCTAGAGTTCTATCTACATCAGAGCATATAAAGCCTTCACCGCCTTCTCAGCTGCAGCTATATGCCACGGCCTGATATCAGTCGTCTTATCTACAATACCACGAGCCCGAGCCAAAGTTCCTAGAGCCCGATAGTATATCAACACTTCCTTAATAAGATTTTCATGACATGTCCGAGGGTTGCCCACTACTTCGCAGTGTACAATATTGACCTCCATAACTATCGGTGGATCGTCTGATGTGGAACCACTTCTTTTCATGAGATATCCACTGATCAGAACTGTGTTGAGCTCAAGCAGCGAATTGGAGTTGTTCAGCCGATGTGAGAGGACCACCCCCCAGCTATGGTCTGTGAAGTCCAGTAAGCGCGCATCTCGATCCGGCTCTACTGCATCGCCTGCAGAATTGCTAGTAGCAGGAGTTGATACCTGCTCTGGAGAAAGAACTGATGTCTGAGACGCCTGTGGGGTCGACGCTGGGGTTATAGAAGGCTGAGTTGCAGTCGCATTTGGCGATAGAGTGATGTGCGGAGGTAGCAGCCTCAAGGAGGGATCAGTTTGTACCGATAACAGCGTCAAGTTGACTTGTACATCCGCTTCTGCTACCGCAAGGCCAGTCCAGATTTCGACTTCTGACGAAGCCATCACCCCGATTCTGGACATCATCACACGCCAATGTATTTTCTTCTTTGCCATTATTTCCAAGGACGTCTCCCATATTTCACTTGCAATGTCTGAGAACGGTGTCGACAATGGCTCATTCTTTCGGCCAAGACAATATGACGCAGTCATTTGCTGAGCACCACAAGTATCGGTCCATACGGCAGTTATCCAGCGGTCATCGATACTCTGTGCGTATGCTATGTGTAGGCATGAGTTCTCTTGAAACACTGATGCCGAAGGATTAGGATTGAGCCTAAAATCAATGTTTCTAGGCAGTGGTTGCTCCAGCAGTATGGCAGCCGTCGATGAACAGGTTGTAAATTCTATGCAGCGATCATATGTCTCCATGGCAAGTTGATTATATTCTGACGGTAATGGTACCACTATCGACATGGGCGATGCAATAAAGTCCAAGGGAACCAATTGTAGCACCACGTCGTTGGCTATGTTAGCCTTTCTTTCAGATAGTACTTTCTTGTGTAGATTGAAGAGGTGTTGGAATGCAGTACAGATCTGCACCAGGATCGCATTATTGTCGGCCGACGGGTATACGAAGTAGACGACAAAGTTCCTCTCTTCCACAGGCTCCGCTGACAATATTTTACTTAAGCGCGCCATATTGTCCTTTAGTGTTGACAGTTGATGCCCTTTGTTGATTTGTGGGGCTGGATCAACTGTGAACGGTATAGTACCATTTGGAAGAGAACCGGAGCTTATCCTGTCATGACTACCCAAACGGAGTGACTCATAGGCGCTTCGCATCTGAGTGAGAAACATGTTCGCATTCTCAGCAACGCCGTCAAAATCAGGATAGATACAGACTGCAGAGACGTCTTTATTCCCTCTACAAGGTCCCAGGCCTAGGTTATCCCAGAAGTTGATAGCCGAAGGTAGCACAGTGAGTTTCAATTCTGATCTTCGAACCTCGAGCCGTGGAGAGGCTATGGTAAATAGTACTTGTTGTCGAGCTCCGTCTCCTGGCTGATGTCCTCGTGGGTGTGGCGTTGGTCGAGGAGGCGGGCGAAGTCCTTGGTTCACGACTGGAATGCCTTGTATCTCTATGTAATTGCGCACGGTACAAGGCGCAATATCCATCAGACAGGATTTAGTCACCTTGGTGATGCGTTGAACAAGCTCTCTGGTACAAGAAATTCGGTGGCAAGCGCCATGACCGCTATTAGTTGAAGTGTCCTCGAGGCTGGGAATCTTGATGTTGCCAGACACAGCTTGTTCTGCTAGTAGTTGCGCCGCCTCAATGTTTTCAATATCCGTCAAATCGTTCGAGTGAGCGTCGGGCTTTGGAGTGGTAAAATATGATGTCAACGACCAATCCGCAGGGTCAGCTTCGAATGTTGGTAGTCGTGGGCCACTGACAGACACAGGAGTTCCAATAGATTGCGGGTGCTCAATAAAAAAAGCATTAAAAGGCGCCACATCTTCACCACTATCGCTCATTGAGCGTTTTCGCTTGATTCCCTGGTTCAATGAAAAAGGTGTATTTTCACTCTGGCTGATATCCTCTTGATCTGAGATAGAGCTATGCGATCCGCCATCATTCATCTCGTCAAGGCCGATCTTATGATGCTGCGGTTGTACCGCATAACTGTGATAGCCGCCACCCGTTGTAATGAGAGAGAGTAAATGAGACTCGGCCTTGGCATCTGCCGACTTTTTGTTGGAAGATACATTACGGACTGAATTCAGACTGTCAGACTCTGTGCGTAAGTTATTGAAGCCCCTCTCGGAGAAATTAAAGCGCCCTTGCGATCCGTACTTTTGGTCGACAGATTGAAGTGACTCTTCGAAGTCGATCATGTGAAATACACTGCCTCGTCTAGGGTGCGATGCAGGCTGTTTGAGGACAGAGTCCTGGACTATTTTTTTGAATACGTACTCCATATTGAAAGGAGGCCTCGCAGCTGGCGCAAATTTATCAGAGTGGTGATTGGTATCTCTTGACAGTAGCTTCGCCACTTTTGACTCGTTTTTCGGAAGCGGAGGTTTAATGAAGTCTGGTAGTTGACTTTCGGAGACTTTGGAATTTTGATCCATCTTCTGAGGCACCTCAGCGCGTTGGTCGGAGACATCAGCATCTACTGTCTCTTCTACCTTCTCAAGCGTACTAGTGTTCATGTCATCGGGATACGAATGATTTTCGGAAACTGTAGCATCAATGTCGATATGATCGAACTGCACAATATCTGGTTCGTCGAAGAAGTTGAAGTCCGCATCAGTAATGTCGCCAAAAAGGTCGCCCCCAATATTGTCCCCGAACAAGTTGTCATCATTATCATTATCGTTATCGTGGAAATTTATTTGCGCCTGTTGGCGGTCTCTTCCGGAGCCGGATGATGGCCATATATCGCCTTCCATGGCATCCATTTCAGTGTTTGATACTGGGGGAGGTACATGATCAACTTCCTGGCCGAAAAAAAGACTGGGGTTTCCCGGAGTGGAAGCGTCACCATTGAAGGATGGAGTGGCTCCGACTGTGTGATGTATAGCATCGGGCGGTGTTGGATACATTGCTCCTGCGTTACTTCCTCTCCTGAGAGCTGCTGGAGAATATGTAACAGACTGTATATTACGGGCGTCAATATCGGCCTGCTCTCTAGCTCTCACTTCTGCGGCGTTTCGCTCCCTGCTTCGTTTTGCATTCAGATTTGCCCTGGCTTCCGTATCAGCAAGCCAGTCCTCCGCAAAGGAAACGGGATCGCGGCTGGCTAGGCTAAATGGTTTAGACCGAAGATCATCTGATCTATAGCGATCATTTTGAAAGCACAACAGCGATGGCCATGGTATTATCGAGAACTCTTCTAGGATAGTGTTGGTCGCATAGTCCGCGTTGAGGTACGAAGCACCACCCATGACCTGGACTAGTATCCATCCGCCTGCGTCCACCGCCACTGAATTCAGAGCTTTGGCGGAGAGCCAATCCAGACACTTGGTTTGCCAGGACTTAATCGTGGCAGCACTTAAACCATGTGATCGATGGTCGGGTGCCTCCGTGCTTCCTTCAACCTGACAACCATAATATCTAGCCGCGACCCCCCCCGGAGCAAGCCACAAAGTGATGCCATGCTGGAGTGCAATGGACGCCTCCTTTCCATATGATTCTGGGACAAAACGGCGAAGACCTGGGGCGACATCACAATGCCCTTTTACTACAAGCGATCCCAGAGAAGTGAGGGTGACATCCAAAGTGGCAAGCGTCAGAACATCAGTGTCAGATGCAGAGCTGCTTGCGCTCAAGCCAGCGAGGTATGAAGGGATCCAAATCAGAGTCTGAGAGTTCAAGGGTAGATACCCATAGTCGCGGCACAAAAAAAAAGCCATTGAGCCTAATACTGCTGATATAAAACAGTCGTGGACATCCTTCGGCAATGGCCAGCTGAGTATGCCTGCCGATTTGATCCCTGGAGACGGGGCTGGGGATTCATTGGATACAACCTGACCTGTATTTGCATGTATCGCTCTCGCATTCAAGATCTGAGAGTTTCGCACTATGGAATTGAGAGACGATGAGGGCGATGAGCTGATACTAGGAGAGTTGTAGCTGCTGGATGTTGCTAGCCTACCCGGTACTAGACTGGATGGCTCATATATACCCTTTTCTCTCATCACTAGCCCAGCAGGCCGATCATCTTTAAGCTCCATGGAGCTCTCTGTGATTCTTGTGTCACTTAGATGAGACTCTCCTCCACCATCATGACCAGCCTTGAACTTCCATATCCCCTCTCGGATGGGATCACAGTGAACTAGTAGACCATTGCGCCGCCATTCAGCCTCTACAGATTGTATTGATTTTCGGCTGGGACAAGATGAGGATGATTGAAGCTCGTGGTATTCATAGTGGATAGAGGCATAGTCATTCTAGGCCGTCGGGTTAGTGATTGCTATGCACAGGTCATCAAAGTACTTACGGAGGCGAGGATGTTTGTCAAGTATTCTCCAGGATCCATATCGCAACTACCCAGCTCTCAACTAGAACTACTGGTACGCCCCTTTCAATCGTTCTCCTAGCCCGCTACGCCAATTATCACCTTCAGATACCAGCAGAATCCCGTTGCGACTGTGTAATGGCTGTCAAGATAGTGCTTGAGGGGTGAAGTCGACGTCGAGACCAGGCCTCTCTTGACTCCATCTCAACCGAGTCACCTATAATGAAAGCAACGACTGGAGGTCTGAGCCGGGCGAGGTTGAAGGATGCGATGCTTGATTGAGTTTTAATATCACGTCTGGTAAAGGGTGTTGTTGTCGTGCTTGACGGATGTTTCCGTTCTGGTGCTGTTCCCCCGGCTTCTGGCGGCCCCTTGTGCAGATCAGGGCTAGGTAGCCTTTATGA
This sequence comes from Calycina marina, assembly GCA_019669825.1. NCBI lineage: Eukaryota > Fungi > Ascomycota > Leotiomycetes > Helotiales > Pezizellaceae > Calycina > Calycina marina. The sequence goes on from MU253779.1 coordinate 42,825, forward strand.
TAATATAATCACGTGGCAATATTTGCCACCAATGAGGTAAAAGCACTGTCTTCTATCGACATAGGCCGTACTACATTACATGTAACTTGGTATCCTGGCGCTTGCTGGAGTTATGCGACTACAGTTCTCCTGTAACTAGTAGATCCTTCAGGGAAAGAGGGTCTCTACTCTTCGGTTTTTAGCTGTATATAGAAAATGTTGGCAATTAGTCCAGCACGTCCTACTGTTGGCACATGGCACGAAGCGCACTGGCCCGGACGTTAATTATCCGCCGAGCTGCCATTCCATGGCCTGAGGAGTGCCAAGCCTTGTGGTTAATGTCTCTGACCAATCAGAGGGCTTCATCTGTCGCCTGAAAAAGGGGCATTTTCAGGATTCCAAGGACTTTTGATCTCGCTACATATCATGAAATATAGCCATACAATCTCTTCCTGAGCTCTACAACTTTCATAGGCGCACTTTACAAGTATCACACTCTGACCAAGATTTATGGCTCTCGCTACCGCGCCCCACATTCGCGGCGATCTCGCCTAGCGTCTGTCGCTTTCTGGGTCGTGAAGATCAGACTGATATGCTCCTTTTACGAGCAAAGAAATTGCTCTTAGTTTCTAGTTTAACCAAGTGATGTTGCTGTGTTGTATAGTATCCAATGTTACTAGGCGCTTTGCGCTTTAAGATCGACCCTCTTAATCCTATTGCCATACCATGAAGTCCTTCTGAAACTTGTTTCCGAAAGTCAGCTTGTGAGCGAAAACTAACACTCCCAGAAAGCTTCCCAGGTTCTGCGTTGTTGCTGTACAGACAGAGCGGGTAACAATTGACCATAATGGCTTTGAATAGCCAGTGCTCTATTGTTTGGTGACACCTCGGCGTACATGCCGAAGTCTAGGGTTCTGCGCTGCCAGGTGATCATGTTGATCTACAGCTCCCATTTGATAATTATACCTATCCACAATCTCTGGAATAGCAAGGAGCTTATTTGGCTCATCGTCAAAGGGTTTACTAGCAGTCTTTACTTTAGAAGAGCTCTTTTTGGGTCGCTTGTGCACTCTGTCAAATGTTGCCTTACCATCTAGAACAGAGCTCATAAATAGCACAAGAGCGTTATCTTTAAAGTCAACTTGAGCTACTTGCTTATCCAGAGTATATGAGGCATAATTAGAACCCCAAGGAATAGTATCAGTCTGATCACTAGCCTTCAAATCCACTAATTAGTTTTTGGAAAACTCTGGCATTAGGTCGACAGGTACCTGTCACCCCAGACCGGCCTCTTTTCTTGCTCCGCATAAATAAGACAAACTTTGTAGATACAAATGGTCTGTTTAGATAACAGTGGCATAGTTAATCTATCAATTTCCGAGGCAATTTGTAAAGTAGATGATATATGACACCTTGTGTTCTATTGACTTGTTTTCCAATCTTAATACCACCTAGTTCCTTTGGGCAAGTGATATTAATAGGATCCTTCCCAGCTCCTTGAGAGTGATATTGCCATACAAATTTGAATCCTGCGTTACAGATTGAACATATTTTAAATCCTATGTCTGTAGGTTTGCCCGGAATAAAATTATATATGAACTGCCTTCACTTCGAGTCGGGCCATAATTTCGTCACCAGGGACTTCGCTAGCAGTGTACCAAAGTTGGGCATTAACAACCATTATATGGTCACTAGATTCCTGAACCTAGAAAGTTAATCATATTTGTAGTTGTAGAGAATTTAGGAAGTGAACTTTCTTGCTCATATGGCCCTTCGGCAAAATTGTCGGCTAGTCGCATCCGTATATGTTGCTCTTGAAACCTATTCCTACTCATCCAACTGCTAATATGGTACTTAGAAAAAGTCAAATTAGTGCTACAATAGTCGACAACCTCTGACTCAATATGTTGGCACATATTTATCTTTATTGCATGATAGTCATAGAGTTCGGCGACTGATGTTAGCTCCCAAGCTCTTGCTCGGGAATTAAGCCTTAAGGGAATCTGAACTCTCCTAGAATAGGAGTTTGTATGTACTACTAGCTTATCGATCCATTCTGGGGTGTAGTATAAACGAAATATAGCTGTAGGATCATTGGCAAGGGCGGGATCTAAAAGGATTTGCCGCCAAAAATCAAGTATTTTAAGCGGCCTAAGCTCCTCGCCAAACCTGAAGTCGCGCTCTCCGTAAACAAATAAATTACTTACAATTATGGGACGACTAACGCGACTAAATCGTTTTCGGTCACCGACCCCAAAATGTTTACAAGGTAAAGAAGCCACGACTACGCGCAAGAGCCGACTCTTCGATTTAGGAGTCTTGGGGACGGAATTGGAAAGAACAATAGCTTAAGATGGGTAGCATAGCAAGGAGGAAGAAGAGGCCGAAGTCTGCGATCCTCAGACGGAAGTCTAAAGTTACAAAATCAGTTTGTAAAATGCTTTGCCCTCCTTCTAGAAATCCCGTCCGGAAACAACCTTACGATACTCAAATTACATTCTATAAAATGGCGGTCGGACCGTGTCAGTTACAAAGGATTATGAAGGAGTATCCTAAGGGAGGTGGCTGGTATATTCTGGCGTATGTGAATAAGGTTATTACGACAAAAATCACGCCGAGAGAGCAATACGGTTCGGACCACGTTTGGAAGCCTCTCTGTTGGTAGCACTTCGGTGGCTACGGTGATACACGTGTAGTAGTATAATTGTAATTTTATGGTTCAATTGTTCCTCTCTCTTCTTCCCAACGCTAAGTTTGGCTGTGAAGGGTGGACAGTCTGAAATCCGCTAAACCCGATAAGCAAATAAGTGGATCCAAACACTCTCTTTGGGTTCTTCGATCATATTGTATATACGGACGAAATACACGTTGACCCTACGGCGCAGTCCGGTAATAGAATGACTCGAGAGGAAGGGACACGAAATGATCCCGAGAATATCGAGGAGAGGCCTCCGCTAAAAGGCGTCCAGTTTCACCTCGCCGCTTGGATTAGTTGGTGAGGAAATGCAGATAAAATTGAACGCCTTCCGTCCCATTCTAAACCTCGCCGGCAACTAACGATAGAGACAGAGAAGAAATGCCACCGCCGAGCACAAAAATCTGAAGCCGCGAAGTCTCATTAAGTTGAAATAAAGGTTCGGGGCAATGCTATGACTCAGAAGTATATGCGAGAGACTGACGATAACCCGTGGTTATACAAGAGGACGGCGACCTTTCTCACGGTATGCGCAAGAGAGGTCTCGCTCAAGAGTATAAAGAGGCCCATAATGTACAAAATTCATATCACCCGGCGCAGAGCCCGGATTATAATCCTATAGAAGGAGTTTGGGCTATTTTAAAGCAGAATTTACGGCAAAGAGTCTTTGATTCAGAGGAAATAAAGGAGGATATTCAAGAGGAATGGGACAAGATCACAATGGAAGAGATATGAGACCTGTGAGAGGCCAAACCTCGATAACTCAAAGGTAAGGTTTCAGTATTAAACTATGAACATAAGAAGTACACGAGGAGCAAGTACAGGCGCGAACTCTTGCTTCTTATATAGACGAGAAGTAGTGTCGTAGAATCCTCTAGATATAGCAAAGAAACAGAGAGAAAAACATAGAAGCTTTGTAAGCAAGGGCACGTGATTAGCGCGAGACTCAACATGGGTTCTAACCCTTACAAGACCGTATGGCCAATATGCCTAGAAGATGCGCCGAGCTGCAAATATCGGGTGACAAGTCTATTAGGGGTAATAAGTGGTAATTCTACGTTATGTATTAAATATTTATCTGATTGTGAGGCTCTTTTTGAATAAGTCACTGTGTTGTTGGCCTGTGAAAGCGATCGAGCAAAAGTCTAGATGACCATTCAGCACACCAATTTTTTATAGCACGCTCAAGTTTTAGACTCCCAACTTGAGTCGACTTGTTATCATTAGAACAAGAACGTGTAGTAGACCCCTGGTATACAGAGGCCTCATTGATATTAAATTCTCTGTTTGGTATTCTAGCTTTCGGTGGACCTCAAACTTCATGGCTTGCGTACCCAACATACCTGTATATATCAAAGCTTTACTTTTCCTTTCTCTGACTAGGACGATGGCTTTAGATGGCGCACTTATAGGAATTCATACAGGCTTGGCACCGTAGTCAAGCTCTGATTGGTGCCATGCTCCAGCAGGGCATTGATATTTTTTTGTTGCAGTGTAATACCATAAGTAACCGGGCATGGGTGACTTCAGCTGGCACCACACTAAGTTCACCCGTGATAATGCGACCCTGGAGTGCAGGTGCGGTGTGCCCAAAACATCCGATCATCTGGTACACGTCCTAAATGAAACGGCTCATAGAGGAGCCACAGAGATTTGCAGTTTCTACAGCTCACGAATGTCTACACAAAAGTGTGCACTCGGTAGCAGGGCCTAACACTCTCTAATTACACAAATAAACTTCCTTTTGTCTCTTGTTTTTCTACCTTCAATAATTACCTCCATCTTTTACACTTCACTCAACAGGTCTCCCTCAGTCCCTTTTATAGGCTGCTTTCTGGGGGCCAAGGCACTGGGCTGATTCCTCTATCGTTCCAACACACAGCTATTCTTTATTAATCTATAAGAAGAGGAAAGCTCCTCTCACTCTCTACTGTAGCCTCCCTGACCGGTGGGGGAGGCATTTTTATGTAATAATAGAAGGCATACCAGCCCTTCTGGCTCACTCCACTAACTTGCTTTCTGGCGTATTCTTATATATAAATCACTAGCTTAGCACGTCCTAATACCCTGTCGGAGGTCTCTACAAAGGACGAAAATAATCATCATCTATACGACCGAAAGTATAGAACAGCTAAGCTTCGTTGGAATAGCAGTGTGAGAGGCCAAACCTCGAATAGCTCAAAAGGTTATGGGTTCTGAAATTCAATTAAGAAGTGCATAGGGAACCAGCATAGTGCGGATTCCCTCCCTACTTATCTATGTACATTAGATCCACCGAATATTCTAGAGTTGTTATCTTCTGACGAATACAAAGGAAAAGTATAGAATGGTATAGAATAGTATGCCTTATGATAATGCCACTCTGACATTCTTGGCGTTCAACCGCTTGACAGCACTGCTTAGCGAGGGCCTTGGCCCGAGCACCTAAGTGGGTTCTAACCCTCACAAGCAGTTCTTTCAATGCTAATGTGCTTGGGCGTTCAACTTGGGATGTTAGAACACACAATCACTAGAAAGTCTAGACTCAACAGTTCGATACGCTATATAATATCTCCTAGCTGAAATACCGTGGCTGCCTATACACACAACATTTAGGAGAACTAGACCATTTAGTAGAACTTTAAGTCTATCTTCAACTGAGAGATGCTGTTTGTCTTTAGAAAATAGTGACTAGGGTAGCTGCAAGATCTCTGCTGCTGGATATGACTGTTGCCTAGTCATGAGACAACTGGCAGGCAAAAGGACTTTTGATGTAGTATCAACATGTCTACTATTGCAGGTACTGGATTACTAAATCAAACAGCCACAGGATCTTTGCTGCTGAACAGGGCTTGATTAAGCTAGGTACACGACTTTTGAGAGATAGCAGGAAGAATGAAGACCTTTTGATATAGTATCAACATGGGGCTGCCACTGCAGGTATTTGGACTCCAAATCCAACGACTACAGGATGTCTGTAAGCATATAGGACCAGATTGACCTGACCAAGCAATAATTAAGAGACAGCAGGCAGATCAGAGAAGCTTTTGATATAGTACCAAGTAATCTTGCAGGTATCTGGAGTACTGTTTAGAACTAATGCAGGATGTATGTTACTAGGCAAGACTTGAGACAAACTCGGGCATGCAATTTTGATAAGCAACAGACCTATGGGGATCTTTCTTGCTCTGTTTTGACCTATACGGGGTTAGTGATAGGATAGATCTTCGTATTCCATCTAGTTGGTAATAACTATTGAACAGTAGCGCTAAAACTCCAGAATGCAGCCGAAACAAACTCCGGGGTATATCGCTAAATCACAATGCACTTCGTCAACGCTAAGGAGGTAAGTCCAAGGTCTATAGCCGCACGTATGCTCACAAGAACTTGTTGGCGAATCCGCCTCGCAGGAGGGAAGCGAGATCCTTCAACGCTGGTGGAAAATTCTATCCGAGTGTGTTAGCCATCTTTCAAGTTGCTGTAGAGAAGGAGATTTACCTGGGACCGCGCAATCTCGCCGCTCGACGCAGTAGCCAGAAGCTGCAGTCCTTGACTTGCCATCGAAGCCTGCGCACTTGCCGCCGACGTCTCCGTTGAGATGTTCGGTCGCTCTCTTCTGATCAACTGCTTGATACCATGGTCCCAAGCAATTGGCGCAACTCGAATACGCATCATGGTCGTTAAATCGGCATTGGCAGACTCTTTGGTCAAATCATGTCGACTGAGTCCGAGAAGGACCAACGCAGCAAGACCAGCGGCATAGTGAGCAAAGGGGCTATCTGCGAGCTCCGGATGAGCCTTCACCATGTCAACGATGCGGCCGGCAGTGTTGGAGAGACGCATGACTGATTTGCGTTCATTCTCTAGTTCACAAAGCAACAGGACGATACTGTAGGTGAGGTGGAGCACAGGAGCAGCGGAATAGTCCACCTTGAGATGCCAGGGTACACCTTCCTCGACTCGCTTCACTCCCACCAGGGCCTGCTGTCGGTAACAGAGAACGTGGAGTTGAGCACGACGATTGTCAGGGGTATCAGAGGCGGAGGCAGCAGCTGCCATAAGCAGCGCCAATGCACCCGACAAACCTAGAAGTCTTAGCAACGCACATGCATTAGGATCGAAAAGAATTACGACTCAGCTGGAAAATATTGTCGGTCAAAACATGCTCCTCTCCTGGGTCCACCCACAAAGATTCGTCTCCAAAGCGTAAACGCATCGGCTGCTTGATAGAGCTCCACCGCTCAATTGATGACAAGATCAGAAAATTTCGGCGCGCCACGCCTTCATCAGACTCATTTTTGCCAATGATTGATTCTCCTGTGTTCAAAGCCGCAGCAACTCCGAAAGCATGACTGATCAATCTGGATAATGGAAGGCCAATGCGACCAGGGCCTCGATAATCTGCCTCCAAGATCAAAAGCAGCCAGCTTTGAAGACGAACGATCTTGTTAGCCAGGGAGGTTGCTGGTGTGTCTACATACTCGGAATCGATAAGAAGGCTTATGGCAGGCTTCGCAGATCCTTGGCGGTCGTCCAACTGAATCTCATTGACACTAGAAACGCACATCGTGGTCGTTGTGATTGCCAGGATCGCATTGAATGACTGCATTACCACTACGTCGCATTTTGTAAGGAGCTGTGCTACGTCTTGAACTTTGCTATGCAAGATTGGGAGGTGGACATGAATCATTCTGTAGTACCTGCGAAATAGTTAGCAGATCGAAAGGAATGGAAAGGGGGTAAGCTACTTGTCAAGCTGGCCCATATTCATAGGTATGCCGTGAGCTACAACAGGAGAGTCCATTGCAAGCGCGTCAGGACGTGATTGGATCTGTCTGCGCGGAACACACTCCTGATAGACGGATTGGAATTGATTTTGCGACATTGCGCTTTGCTCGTATGGTTGATCGTCAAATTGCTCTTGGCGATCGTTTGGTGGTAGCTGAAACGGATTCAGAGATCGTTGTGAGACTTGCTTTGCTTCTGTATCTGTATCTGGAACAGTGGGCCCATAAGTCACTCCAAAATCGCGTAAGATAGACGAGTATGTTCTCTTGTGGTGGCCGGCCTCAGGTTGGACAACTGCTCCCAGCTCCTCGCCTGAGCCAGCATCAAGTGCTGTGCTTTGGGTTGGTGAGTACTGCGTCGCCATCACACCTTCGACCCCATGAACATTTTCCAAGCGGTTAACACGATCTGAAAGCTCTTTGATATATCTACACATGTCAGTAAGTAATCAACCAGTGTTGGCATAGCAGTGACCAACCCTTTGCTTGGACCCCGCTTCATTGGTTGTCTAGTGAACTCGCAGCGTCGTCCAATGCGTTTGCAGCCGGAACAGTCTTCATCATGTCCTTCAATTGAGTCACATCTGATTTTCTTGCGCCGGCACTCATCGCAGGCTCGCGAGACCTTTGATCGCTTTCTTGAACCGTCTCCTTGTCCTCCATGCTGATAGCCGCCCATATGTTCCAGTCCTTCATTGGCAGCGTGCTTGGCAGCGTGCAAGTGCGCTTGCTGGGCAGCGATCAAGGCTTGTTGGTCATACCCATGGCTAGGACTTCTCAGTTGTCGCTCATGTCCATCTGGCGTATTCGTGCCTGATCCAATATTTATATTCGGGGCAGTGTGGCGAGAGATCTGTGCCGTGAGCTGGAGCTCCTCTGAGTTAAAAATTGGCGAGTGGTGAGGTTGTCCTGAGGTCGTGTAGAGCTGTCCAGTGCCATTACTTCCTCCAGGTCCAGAGTCCATGTTGGGAGATGGGTAGCGCGTACCATCCGGATCGGAATGATTCATATCAAAGATGTTCCCGTCATACACACGGTCGAGCGGGGTCTGCTGCTAGTTACCAGGTCAGTCATATTGCATATTCTTGGACGGGACTCGGTAGAACTGCGTCTGCGTGACAATCGCTGCGCGACAAGCCTGCGCATACCGCGACATTCCGTGGTGATGCCAATTCTGCCTCAATTGAACTCACTGTTCTTTCAGGGAATGCTTCACAGTCACGCGCCAAGCCTAGTGTGGTCAAGCAACCGTAGCAGTGCTCTTGTAAATTAGATTTAAGTGCTGAGTTTTGGAAAGTACATGATTGATTCAGGTGGAACAACTTTGTTGCGAAACTATTTAGGTCAGTCAGTGCATGAGACTAAGCTACTTTTGGCTACTCAGAAAAAGGCCCTTGCCAACCCCAATTGGACGTTACACCAAGACACCCATTCACTGCCTACCTATGTTCCTTCACAGCTGACCGACCATTCTTGAACCACGAAGTTAATGCATAATCGTGTGACTAGCAGCTTCTGAATACAAGGAACAACATGCTGCCAAGTAAAGTAAATATCTAGAGACCTGGGCTTCAGATACCCTATCCTCTGCACTGGACGATCACCCAGTCTTCCCCATCCAGAATCAGACGGGGATCGGAGAATTTCAAGAGACCAAGAGGTTGATCCTTTATGGTAGTGTGGGGAAACAGGGGGATAATATGCAGAAATGAAACTCTCGCAAGTTTTACTGGTTTTCTTCTATCTGCAATCATTACTTGACGTTAGACAAACACTCCAGTAACAACCTCAAGAGAACAGGGCCACATTTGTATCCCATCCTGAATCTTGAGAGTCAAGACGATACAAGCACCTACTTCCGCATATACAGTTCGCTGTGTATAAAGTTGCACTGTCCCATGTATCAGTTAGTACTTCGAAGGAGAATTAGGGATCATCCGATTGAACAGCCGACCCTGCTGCATAGGCAAAATGAGTTCAAAAGTCGTAGGAACAAAGTGTTAGTACTGCAAAGGCTCAGATTTAGGCTCATCCGCCAGCTCCAGGTTTCAGTAAACAGCTGATTCTGCTCCGGTCTACCTCTGTGTGGTCTGAGAGATTGACTGATTGATCAATTGATTCCATTAGAGTGATGTATCCATTTGGCCAAGCACTGAAAAGTACATATATTAGCCCGTTTACGTACTACTAACCAACCAAACGTTGACTTCAAGTGTGCTGTCTCGTAGGGAAAGCGTGAAACCTGAGCTGGTACAAGAGATAGAGTGAGAGCCTAAGTACCCAAGTACACAACCAAAGGGCGTAGCTCCGGTATCTCTTGAATCAGCTCCGGGGCGACGAGCTCTGTATATTCCTTTATATAGTCTGGGAGCTATAGTATGTTTAATGTCTGATTCTTGGCTCTGTCCCTACCTGAGAGGTAGCAGTAGAGAAGTGTGCAGATTTCGGCGAAATGCTTTTGAGTGGACCGGCAAGGAGAAGTGAATGTAATGCTGGGTAGATATGGGGAAAAGGGTGCTGTTGTAGCAGCAACAGCTGCGATCCAATGAGCTGGCGCCAGGAATATCTATCGGTGCATGCACTGTTCAAGCTCATCTGAAGGAAGCCAGGGAATTGGCGCCTTTAGAGAATTCCTGGTAGCTATGGGGCCAAGAAGTTTAGCAAGCAAAGACAAGAGTTGTTAATGGCATGCTGCTCAAGCTTTCCACAAGTCCTTGCCCTAGTTCAGGGGATTGTCTCGCCATGTCCTTCCCCATTTCCTATACTTCTCCAGAAAGCTTGGCTGCTTGTCAGTGCACATCAGTTGACTACTACAGCGCAGCAGGGTCGAACTCCATGGAAATATCGGCATATACATCTAGACCTCGGCAGTCGCCCTTGGTAAGTAAATAGAATGGCTGTTGGCGTGACCTTGGCTGATGCGAGAAGGACGGAGCGGGTGTGTTGATGTCCGCAAGGAGTTGCTTTGATCCCACGATGATAAATTCTTCCTTCTATCACTAGTGAGCAGGCACAATAACTTACAGCATGTGAGCGAAGTAATGAGCAAGTACGTGTAGCAAGCAGTGTTACAATGATAGAGAGGCTTTCGAAGCATATATTCTGATTTATCTTCCGAGTATTGTGAGAAGTTGCAGACTTGAGTGCGTGATAGTATGAGAACACCTTTCCATTTGCATATCTAGTTCAGAGCCGTCGACTGCTGTCTTCCATCTCATCTCTTCTTCCGAACAATTTCCGCACAAAATGTCTATCCTAAGCCGGTCTGCAAAGGTTACTAATGTCGATTTCGTATAAAGACGTCGTTAGATATAGCTGTAATAAGCAGAAATTTGCGTCTTTGGTCTTTAGGGCCAGTGGTACATGCACGGTAGTTGTGTAAGTATTTTCTGCGCATGGTCACGTGCGATGAGCGATATTTGCCATTTGCTCGACAATACACCGCAACAGCGGGGACGGTGAAATGGGGTTATAGGAAGGGGAGCCAACTGCAATCTACCTTCTGGAGGCTGGTGAACTGTATAAAGGCAGCCAACGTGTAACATCTTTTATATACTTGTAGACTAGTTTGAACTGTAGGGGCCTTCCCCCCCCTAGCGTCCTATAATCCGTAGGGTTCCTAGGGCACGTGCCTTTAGCACGTGACCTCCGGACATTGGGCAGCAACACACACACATCGCAAAAGCGGTGAATGGAGCAATGAGGTTTCTAGTGAATGCCTGTAAGGCCAACCTGATCGAAGGTAGTGTATGCGTTCCAGAAGGATAGGGGCATCTGTTAAGTGTGAAAGATGATATCTTGCCGCAAATTCGCGATGAGATGGATGGAAGATGGTTATGTCTACTATGGTCTGTCTTGCTAGACATTTGTTGAAGGCAACTTGTTCTCAATTGAGGCATTTGATTGGTACGACATCTGGGGAATGCCTACCGCCAGATCGAGGACTTATTTGTAAGTAGCCATACGCGTATGTAGCCCACTGCAAAGCGAAAGCTATGCAGTCTCATGGTCAGAATAGCTGCCTGTAATTTGAACCACTATGGTGGTGTTGTTAGCATCCCATCAAGAGGTGTTTGTACCGACTTGGTCGGCTCTTCACTTGGAGCTCCAAGTTCGAAATACTCCCAGGGACCATATATGAGACAGTAAGGTATGATGTTGTATCTGCCAGTGCTCAGTACAAGACAAGAGACAAGATAGACCAGTGCAAGCCATGGGGCTGTGTATACTGTATCTGTGGCGATATGCGTATGCGGCTTTTATCGGGAGAAATAGGCATTCATTTTAACAGTAGTCACTAGAGTCACCAAAAAGGATGTAGCATTGTTTTGTTGTATATCAAGATATTCGCCACTAAAAGTATGTTAATCACAATGATAAGACAGACTGCTCTTCCTTATTAAAATAGTGCTGCCAAAGTATGTCGTCGTCGTGGTCGCCATAAGTTCGGAGCTTCTCGTGTTGGCTTCATGCACTTTGGCTGCATGAAAAGTCTCGGCCACCGTACAAGCAGAAAAAACGTCTTCTACAAAGCCTAAGCACCGCACTTCTCAACCTCCTTCAATATCACGATACTTACCTTGTTACTCTCCGGCCTGGAAACGAAGGAAGGGAACCTCCACGCCTTGGTTACCCGCGTACTTCGCCAGCGCCCTTGGGTGCAAGGCTTCTTATTGTATAACTCTCTTCTCAATCTCCCCTCGGCCATTATCTGTTATCGCAGCATCGGTCGGGCGTTAGGGTTCACTTTGGAGTTGGCAGCGTTATATCCCACAAGATACTAATTTTCTTCTATTTGCATTACTTGACCGTTCGCGACTCGGTTGTTCATCCAATTTGACTGCTAACAGCCAAACTTTCGTCTTCCTTTCTGCCTAGTTGGGCTGTGCGGCTTTCGATTGACGCCACCACCTTTATACTCGAATTTCGATATGTTGATCAAAGGAGAGAAGTATGCATGCGAGGCCTGTGTAAGAGGTCATCGTGTGAGCAATTGCCAGCACTCGGATCGGCAACTTCAGCACATCAACAAGAAGGTTCGCGATGCACGCTGTTGCAAAACCGGATGCTGTGCTGACCGCGAGTCCAGGGCCGTCCTGTCTCACAATGCTCCCATTGTCGAACGCTTCGAAAGAGCAGATCAGCACATGTTCGATGCGAATGCGGCGAGAAGGCGCATGCTAAGGGTGCTTGTACACATGAGGAGAATGTATCTGGTAAGCTGTTCCCGGTCCTCCGATGGCACAACAGCAGCAGTACCTGACTATGAATCAGCAGAAACCTGTTGTTGTAGCCATGGTGGGCGTTGTACATGCTCTCTCAAAAAAGAACAACTCGATCCCGTTCCTGAGTCCGACTCGGACGAACCAGTACCCATCACGAAGGCAACGGTGGACGTTCGCAGGCCTCGTGCAAGTACCGAAGGTGGCCTAACCATATTCACAAATGGGCATCATAAACCTGGGCACAGGCATAACACGATGGCACACAAATGTGGCCTACCTTATGTCGTACCTCGCACACATCCTACACATGGCGCTTCCCCGGCAGGATTAGCCAACAGATCTGTTGACAACCTACCTCATGTGAACACCATTGATGCACTGCACAGTGAATCTCAGATCAAAGACTCTATTATGAGTGCTCAGCAGGAGCAGCGCTTAGTGAGATCAGAGCATGGCTCACCACATGTCGCGCCCGCGTCGACCCTGGATCAATTGAATGGCCAGCTTCCACGTTTGGATAGCTTAACCTATCCAGCAAGTTACGATTGTCTGCAAAGCATGGACCAATTCGTTGGTACTTATTATCCTGGGGATGCTCAGCCCCCAACTGAGCAGGATGTGCCTGTATTCTCTGCTGGCTTAAACGCTCCTTCTATCAATTGGTTAGACTATGATGGTTTGGATTTCAACAATGATGGTCTTGCTGCATCATCTTATAGCCAAGCAGCATCTTATACAGGATTTGACTTCGGAAGCCTCGAGCAGCCAGCTTTAACAATGACCTCCACTTCTGACGAAATATCCGAGGTAGAAGACTTCCCGTCTTTCGATACATCTGCGATTCGGCCAAGATTGGTCAACAACCAATATGGCTCCGACTTTGATACCTCGGACTTGGAAGATATGGCAACATATCGTCTGAGCACTGCTTCGTCGTATGTTAACTTGCCGCAAGCGCAAGCAGCCACAAATCTTGACATAGATTCGTTCTTAAACACAAGTGATGGATACACGGCCACCACGAACTACGGACTACCCACATACAATGAGCCAAAAAATGTCCAGACTGACATGAACAACTTCGACAACGCAGACAATTTCCTTGGATTCATAACCGAGGAGGATAGCGGTGTCTTCTGGATGAGTGTGAACGACTCGAGTACGTCTCTGAACCAACCGCAAGGCAGCGAAATAGCTGGGGAACACGGCTCATGGGTTCAATAACAAAAATGGAAAGGCAGCAGGCCTTCGAGTGAATTGATTTCCTTTGGAAATATTTGCCGATGACTAGATGAATCATCTCCTTTCGGTAGCCGGCTGTATTGGAATAGAAGCCTCCGCACACGGCTCTTGATGTCCATAGATAGACGCGGAATTAAATTATGACTAAATAAAATGTCTACCACCTTCTCATCCTAGCTTCAACGACTTCCAAATCATCATCAGCGGTCTAAGAGGAAGGCTGCGCAGCTTGATGTCTCAAATTGAAGAGTGCATGGCAGAGATGGATGAGTACCAAAAGCAGCCATTGACACCAATAACAAAGACTTCTTTCATCCACAACACCACTGTCCTTAACAACTGCAGCATGCCGCACTGTAGCTATATCATGTTCAAAAATAACTACATTGTCATCTAGAAGGTTCAGCGGCTTTTCCATATGCCTGAACAGTTGCCAACAAGCCAAATATCCACGATACCAGCGTTATAAAATTTCACATCTCAATCACTACTGTTATCACTTAGCTGCCATCGATCTTCAGGAGTATCACACGCTATGCCAACCAAGATAACTAAAAAAGCCAGCTCTCTGCACTTGGAGCGAGTTATTGCGAGTGAAAGTGCAAATTTATATTGTTTTCTTGGAGTACAACAAACAACAACAGCAACGGTAGCGATGGCGATGGTGGGCTATCTAATGACGCATCCTCTAGCTTCCAGCTCTTTTTGTATCCCAAACCCGATATGATGGAGATCGATACTGAAGCGATGCAGGTTGAAAGCGAAATCATGGATTCCGATATGATGTATTGACACTATAGAAACCGGTATCTCATTTACGAGCATACAACTCCAGGACTCTAGCGAGGCACACAAGTCTGCCGAATTTGGCTTCTACCAAATACGAGATAAGTCCAAAAGCAAACATCATCTACACAATTCTGTTCCGTATGTTTTGTGTGGAAACCTTTCACCGTCCATTGTTTAAACAATATTCAGGAATGTACTTTACCGGTCATTTTGTTCTTACCAAGTCAATTAACAAAAAATGCTAGGACAGAGCTTTAATAATGTAGTCGCGGTTCACTCAAACCTGACCACACAACCCCCCGTCCCCCGGAATGAGGATCAAATATCGTATGTATTTCTTTCCTTTCATGAATTCCCTTCACTAAATAAATCCGATTTTCGCTTTCAGAACGCCCAGCCCCCAATCACATTCTCCCATTGGTATCATAGTTCATCTCTCCTCCCAAATTCCTATCAAACTCAAAGTCTCTAATTCGTCTTCTTGATTCCAGCGGGAGTCTGTGCGACTGAGCGACCGTTACGTTGCTGATAGATGGTGTAGAGGAAGAAAGCTGCGACAAGACCGCCGATCACGACGATATTGCCTGTGAAGTTGTTAGCAAAACTCTCTTCCAAATCTCCTACTTTATTCAGAATGATATAAAAGGGATGGGGACATACTGAGCAAGAACTTGAGGAGACCTTCAAAGGTCTGCGCGAGTTCAGAGAAGGTGGTGCCAATGGCAGAGAGGGAGGTCTCGAAGACGCCAAGGATAGCGTTGAAGAGGCCTTGGAAGACGGCGAGGATAGAGCTGAGGACTGCAGTAATGGCGCCGAAGATGGATGAGATGAAGGAGCCGATAGAGTCCGCGAGGGAAGGCATATTGAGTTTAGTTGTGTTTATGTTTGTATTTGCTAGATGAAGATGTTAGTCCCATAGGCAAAAGTGATAGCGACTGTGGTTTGTGACCGATCTTAGAGAGAAGATTACTGTGGTTGATGGGTGTTTAGTTGGGTTCTCGGGACTGTTGTAGATGCAGTTGGTTTGGTTTGGTAGGCAGTTGCGATGAGGACGTTTGTATATGTATGTACATGATATCGGTGTACAAGTTTGGCGCTTGCTTCATCTTTATATACTTTAACATTCACCAAGCTGTGACTTTCAATTACATCACCAACATCACGCATGCAAATTAATCTCAATCTCTCGCCTTTCCTACCCGTCATGTTTCTTATCTCCGTGTGTCAGTCTGGCAACGAAACCTGTATCATACCATGCTTTTAGGCCCCCTTCACCAATCAAAGGAAGGCAAAACTTGAACCCCCCTTGACATAGAAAATGGGCACTTCAATGGACAATGGCATTCGAGAATAGCATGGTTGCGTCACTGGTTGATCATCCTGTCACAAAAAATAAGCGAGGACCGAAAGACAACATGCAAGTTGGGTGGCTGACTAAGCAGGTAACGCTAGTGCCTCGACCTCAAACCACACTTCGACTTCAACTTCACCTTCATCCTTCACTTCGCTTCCACATTTACTAACACTCACCAACACTGCCATCGTCCACAAATCGCACCACTCAGCCACCCTAGCCCTAAACATAAACTCGCTTATTAAATCTTAAAACAACTACAGACAATACACAACAGGTACGATCCTGGTGTAGCTGTTTGCAAAAATCGCTGTCGTTAAAAGGTTCGCCCTTTCAGGAAAGATTTTAGACTCGCTAATACGTTCGTCATCAATTCTAATAGCTTGCTATAGGAAGAAGTGCGATTGGAGATTTGCGGCAAGGCTTTGGTTTAACCACCTTAATATGCTAGTCCAGTGGTTTTTCTTTGCCTTTTAGACCTAGTTCTACTGAGGCGTTGATGTCTTTTTGCTGGTGGTCGCCAGTCGATTTTTGATCCCCGTCGGCGCGAGGACGGCGACGTTTAAAAAACATTTTTGGTGACGCGCAAGGCAGTCCCGCGCGGAGTTTAGAACGCTGTTCATCGTATGATTGGTGTCCTGAATGTCTCTCTCTTCAAACCATGCCGCAGAAGTCAGACACTCATGGCCTTCCAAAGAATTGGCCTTCGCATACTCCATATCTGACCACCCAGAGCTTCTCTCCCACCCTTGATCAAGCAGTGGCCGCATCCCTGCGTACACGACCCAAGGATGCACAAGACATCACGGCTGCTAAAGGACCATGCGCGCTTGTCAAGATAACTCCCATCTCCACCCCTACTCATCCAGCATGTGGTCAAGCCGGACTCTTCGCAGTCAGGGACCTCAAGCCCGGGACTTTCATCCTCCAGTATCTAGGCGTAGTCCACGCTCCCAGCACTGCAGCGCCAGAAAAGCGAGATTTACATGCTGAATCCAACTACGATCTCAGTCTGGATCGAGAGCTAGGAGCTTGCATCGATGCTGATGCGATGGGCAACGAGGCGAGGTTCATCAACGATTATCGAGGGATAGGAAACAGGCCGAATGCCGAGTTCAAGGAGATCTGGGATCCGAGAAAGAGAGAGCGAGGGATGGGAGTCTGGGTATTGGGAGAAGGGAAAAGTGGGAAGGGAAAAGCGATTCGCAAAGGCGAGGAGATATTGGTTAGCTATGGTAGAGGGTTCTGGGATGGGAGAAAGTCTGCAGAAGGTACGCCAGTTGGAAGCTGAGGGATCTGAATCATAATGCTTCTCATGCCTTCGGCGTCTTGGAGGACCCGTCGTCACCATGTGTGCTATGATTCAGGCAGCGGAAAGTCTGCGCAGAGCAGGTATGGAAGCTGGAGCTTGTCAGCAGAAGCTCCCAAACTTATGTCTGCATGGTGAATAGTCTGGCAGGAGCCGTATCTCCAGATATCAAGACCTGAAAGACAAATATGAGTCATGATACAGCCAGGCACACAGCGCATGTGCCATTATCACGAAGAAATAAGTATTCACGTACAACATTATGCGCAAGACTCAAAAGTAGCCATCATCATAATCTATCTATCAAGCGCGGCAAGCTTCACTCGAATACTGGGAAGCAGCATCTGCTGGCGAACAGCATTGCTGGCTTATGTGCGTAACGTGTTGAAAGAACAGATAACCACCTCTTGAAGACTGTGCCATATTCTAAAGATTCTATCCAGTTTATGTCAATTATATCTCGAGTATGGGTCTTGGCAGCACCTCCAGCTTCCATTGCCAATACTAGGCTTTCAAAACATGATTAAAGAAGGCTCTTGTGCAGTTGGATATGCCCAGAGCTGGCATTTGATTTCTTGCACTTCGTACGAGTGCGATGCTCAACGAAGTCATGTCGGCATTGGCTTCACCGGAAACCGGGTCAAGTGATTGTGATAAGGACTGTCTATGACGGAAGCTTTTTCTTTTAGAATAACCGACTTCTTCCTTGCTTGAGCTAGCAGCTGCTCGATTGAAAGTAACGAAAGCACTCTCGATACCAGGTACATCGTACCAGAGCACCAGTCGATGATGGTTGCCTGAAAGATGTTGATGTTGTTTCTTCCAAAGATTCCTATATTTTTGTCTTTTTGAGAAATGCTTCTGAATATCAAATGCAGCTGGTTTTTGTGATAAACTCCAAGCAAGATGAAAGCGTATAGATAGCTCTGTACCTTAGCTGTGAGGCTAGTTAACCAGGATATACTGCATAGAGTTTTACATTACAGCTGTTACCTCTCTCTCTTTCCTTCTTTACGTCTCTCTGTGTCCGGCTCAATATATATAAGCAACGCTGCCGAGCAGATTTGCGTCGCAGGGGAACGCCACCGCAAATGATGAGGGGAGAACTCGAGAGAAGTACGCGAAGATCTCGGTGACTTAAGAAGAAAAAAGAATCTCCGTTGTTTTTACCGTAGTTTCTTTTTCCATATACAGTGTTGCTTGTCCTAGTCTCGATGAGTCTTCAGCCAGACACTATGCCACTTTGTACCATGCTTTCCATCAGATTTGGGCGATTCGCTGAGTATGGTATTTCAAATGATCACGTTCAGTATCTCCAGAACAACCATATCGTGACGATCGATACAGCATCCACGATGGGAATCACGTATGGAGAGTCTATAGCGCGGGTTCCGACAAGGCAATGTAGCTCCATACTCTTGGTAGCAGTACTTATAGACAGCTCCGCTGAGGTTTCTGGCTCTTCAACAAACCTGCCTTTGATATCCCCCAGCACTTCGGCAAAGCATGCTTCATATACGGCCCCAGGGCTTCATCCGATAGCAAGAAAGTCCGAAGCTACGCCCCTCTGGATAAGCACTTTCAAGATGATGGGTCAATGTAGAAACAGCTCCTCACAAATCACCCTCAACGTTGGAACTAGGGCACCATCTTCGCCCCCGGTACCTTTAAAAGCGTCTACCCCGGACGCTATGTTTGAGGACTACCAGCCGGGAAGCCCTACGTCTGAAAAGAGCTCATAGCCGTGTCCATCCACAAAGAGGACTACTTCCACAAAAACGCGACATCTACCGCCACGCCAACCAGATCATCTACGTTTTCAACATGGTGCGTATCATCGATTCGCCCATCCTCTCCAACATTTCTGAGCTCAGGGAGGACCATCTAAGTGGCGTCAGAGGCATGGTAGAGCCCATGATCCGGAACTACAAGCCCTTTAAAAGCAACAATGGATGGAGGCCTTCCCGCAGCAATTTCTGGAACCAAGCCATGCAGACGTCGAGTCACTTCTCGTGCCACCAATCTAACGGCCGCTATCTGCTCTGCGATCTCCATGACGGCATATATAGAGACGGTGCGTAAGTCCCCTACTATCCTACTGCTCTCTATCATAGCTCCTTGTTGACTCATGATAGAGTGTTCTTACTGATCCTATTATCATGAGCCAGAATAACGATTAGAAAAAAAATCTATCGTCATCGATGGGGAAGATTCCGAAGGCGTAATTGGATCAAGCCTGGTTCAATTTTGAGATCGGTCTTTGCAATGCATCGTGGAACGACTATGATGACGCTTCGGGGCCAAGTAAAGGTACGACGGAGACTGGAACCGCCGACAAGATTATATGGCGATTATACATGCTAGAGGACTCGTATCAATATCGTAGAGCAAATTTGTCTCGTTCATCTATGATGTTTGAGGCCGTGAAGGATGGGATATGATGGATTCTGTCACCAAGGCCTGGATAGCTGTACAGTGTTAGTTCTCATGCAGAGGAATTGAAAACATCCGGAGCAGATTGACTCAAGGTCTGCTACATAAAAGGTTGTATCGTGAAGCAGTGGACATCGTCGATGTGACATTCAAGATGGCAAAGTTACCTATCATGTACTTGCAGTACTTGTCAAGGGTTACACCCGTGGAGTAGTCTTGGAGTTCTCCAGCGACGCACGCACGTGCCAGAACCTTATGGAATCTCAACGTTAGGTATATAGATCAGCAAGGATAGTAGCATTAGACGGTAATCGAATCTTTATTTTTTTACTTAGATAGCCTCTGTAACTTCAACCACGTGTAGTTGTCCACAAACCCTGACAGTACTAGCTCAACCACAGCTACCCAACCATTTACATCGAACATGGCCACTTCAAATGCCAACGGTACAGTATACAAACCTTCAAGTTCCACCGCAGCCTAACTAGTAATTTCAGCAATGCGTGTTCAAAGCCATCTTCTCTCAGCCTGCTTGCAGCAGGACGAACAATGTGTAAGGAGTTTTTGGATGAAAAACGTACTGAATTGTTCACTCCTAGGGGAGGAAGAGCTTGTGAATACAGTCTTGGGAAATTGGCCGGTGAACATTAGAGCATTGAGCAGCTTTGTGTATGTATATCAAGCGTTTATCCTAAGATGGTGCGGCACTTATGTGGAAAGGGAAGAATTCTTGATTCAGATAAATACAATGCAATTCTGAAGTTACCTTCATAAAACAAACTGTTTCAGCTTCCGTTCTTTTGTTCTTACTTCATTTTAACAACTTCCAACTTTCAACTTGTTGACCCATTTCTTGGCACATGTAAACAGCAATCCTGATCAGAATTTTGACACTCTCACTGTTTTCCAGAATTGTTCACATCCAAACTCAGACGAACAATGAGTGAAGGAAAAAATGTATGCATATACAGCAAAAATACTGGTCCAAAGGACGGAGTGCCTAAGCAAAGCAACGATGGGAAAGCTCTATACATGTGTATTGCACTGGGATTGCACTCTCAGTACGATATATCTAACAAATGAGGCTTGAGCGAAGAGATAGATACTTGTGTTGAGATAGGAACACAGGATAGCAGATAAGGACCAAATCTTTACATCTGTAATAGTGTGTGAGCAAAACGAAGATGGGAGTTGCTTGTGCTTGTGTGGCGGTATACCTCAATATCCAAGTTCTAACCAGGGCTTAAAGACCTGATTTCAAGATGAGACATGGTTTATTAGGTTAAAAGTCAGACATTTCGAGTTGTGGCAGGCAGTATTGGAGCACAAGATCAATGTGGAACTTGTGTTGCAGAGGGTTTCGATTGTATAATACCCGCAGGTATAACTCAACAAAAGAGTAACATAGCTCCCATCTTCCCGCCCTACATCCTCCGACACGGTCAGCCTGATATCACTCCGCGAGCCGCGCCTATCTGGTTGTTACTCCCTGACAATTCAGTGAAGCTGCGGAGTGTTTCAACTAAACCTGATACGATTAGCATCAAAGGCTTCATTGTCCAGTCGACCACACACTAAGACAGAGGGAATGAAGGAACAATCCCTCGACAGGTATCTACCCTCTTGATAGATCTCTTCCTGAACGCTATCAGATACTGCAGACGTAGCTAGGAAGGCTGGTAAGCTTTCCAGGGTGAGACAGTGGTCCAGGTTGTAGCGTCTGATAACGACCCTGGTCAGTTCTAGCTCCCAGGAAAAACTTCATGGAGCAGGGAAGACCAAGACGCTGGGGAAGCCAAGCGGGGGGAGAGTTTGAGGGGGTTCAGGCTCTGCTGGTGGCTGTTTGGTACTGGTAGGCAGGCATTGTTGGAAGTATTGAGTTGGGATTGCCATCGTGGCTGGGAGTTCGCCAATAACGGGTCTGAGGGAGAGTTGGTACGAGCGGAAATTAATTGCATTGTGGAATGCTTCAATTGAAGGTTGCTAGTCAGGTACATGCTGTCGAGAAGGGGCACCGTGGTTGAAAACAAGACAGTAGCGAAGTATGGACTGGACTTAAGCAAGAGGACTAGTGTATTGGATTGAGGGCTCTGTAAAGGTAATAAGAGGTGTAAGAAGAGTTATCCTGCTTCAAGGCAAGTCAGACATAGAGAAGGAGCAAGTTTTGCTTGTTTTGAGCTACAAGCAACAGCCCCCTTTTAACCGAGAAATAGGTACGACACCCAATTTGAATACCCTTTTGATGCTCAATCAGATTTTGGCTTTACAATGTATGCATGGGTAGATATAACAGCTGGATTCAGACAGGACGAGGTAGCTGCAAGGAAATTACAGGCATAATGCCACGCTGCAATTTCAAAAATCGCCCGAGACTTACTAGATCCTCGCATTTTGACATGTTCCAAGGACAAAATCAAGATACAATGCACCCAGATGAGCAACACCTTCACCGCCATCACCTGCAAGGTCATCAGATCTTTGAGCTTTTCATACTCGAGCTAGATACACAGAGCCGTTGCTTGTGACTTGTTCAGCCCTTCAATGTTACCATCACAGTTCGGCTTTAAGCTCAAGAGCGCGATTCATATAATGCGAAGTATTGGCCCTCCAGGGTTGGACATCTTCCAAGATTCGCGGCTGGGGAATAAGACATAACATCTAATTGATCGAAAGCACCCAAGTATTGCATGAAGGAGGGTTTCATGGTTGCATGCTTGGACAAAGGACATACTTATGTTAGGCGACCGGTTAAACTTCCTCAGAGAACTTGATCTTATGGAAATCCAAGAAAGTTACCTTTGCTTCTCAAATTCCGGCCGCTGCTCATATCAAGGCCATGCTGGCAATAGCTACGTCTGATGAGCTCAAGATATTATGATTCTGAAGCTTTATATACCCATGCATGTCCTCGTACATTGGGATATCATAACACTGAACTCCGTGACTATTAGATAACATCCGCCTGCTAAGCAAAATGATTACGCTTCATTCTTAGGGGCCCAAACTTGATAGGTCCAAGCTTCCTCCGCAGAGTTCCATTTGCCTTCTTGATGCTTGCGATCTGCGAGATCCTGCAGATCTTCTGCCAGATCGTGGATGTCTGGCAACGGCACATCGAGCCGGTCTGCAGCAAGTTGGTACCTATCATGACCTGTAGATCCTTGTAAGCGTAAAGTAGCTTGTATATTGAACTGATTAGATTCACCTTTCTCAATTTGTTGCATGATATCGATAAATATATCCTTTTCTTCCCTGGAAAAAACTCGGGGCGTTTCGTGGACATTATTTCGATCGAAGACCTGTACTCTTTCAATGTCGACATCGTGGTTGCTATATGCTTCATCTACCATATTCTCATTCTGTGGTTGGTGTCCCGAAGGCTGCTCGACCTCGTAGCCCTCAACTTCAGCATAAAGCTTAGTCTGAAAGTCATCAGCTTTAGGCTGTGTATTAGCAAAAGGCTCATCATCCTCATCCTCAACAGCTACATGGCCATCGAAGTTGTGGTTGTTTTTATCCAGTCCAGTGACGACATCATCTCGTCCCGAAACATTTTGTGGTCGATCTATGGAGAAGCTGCGTCGTGATGCTGCATTTTTTGCCAAGTAAGGGGCGTATACGGGATCCTTGCTTTTCTCTTGGACAAATTTTTTTCGACCATTTCGTCTTCGCTCCTGTTCAATCTTCAATTGTGCCGAAGTGAACTTCTCTTCCACTTCACGCTGAGCTAACGCTTCCCGGCTTTTGACCACCAGCTCTGCAGCCTTCAAAACACGAGCTCGTTTTCCGATCTCTTGTGTGAAGATCTTCCTGACCTCTTCCATAAGCAATGTTACTTTCATGACCTATATGAAGCATGTCAATATGTGGTGGTACAGAGCTGGGAAGGCGGTGGGAAAGCGAAAGGTTGGCTACACACAGGTTTGATCATCTGATAAGTGTGCTCGGGTTGAAGCTCTTTTGGCTGACTGGTTGCTCTGATTGCAAGTTCTCGAAGAGTCGTGACCAAGGCAACAATTTCACGAATTTGTGCATCCGTCATGAAAGTCTGTGTATTTCTTATCTCAATAGCATGCTTAATAGTCTGCAGTAAGGACGGAACCAGGTTGAAGTAGACATCAATTAGCATGGTTCGAGTTGGTTCGGCCTCGAAATAGCCCCCCTCAATGCCTAGACGACTCCTAAGAATATCATGCACGGTATTCTGTACATCCATGATAGTAGCAGCGATGACACCCTGGGCTTCGTCAAAATCGTCCTCTCCCAGGTCCTGAAGTGCAAGATAAGCGTTGTCGAGCCTGTGCAGCCGTCTAATCAACCGTTTGCCTGGGGCAGACCAAACTTTCTTTTTGAGCGTCTTAGCTTCTTGATTCCAAAACACCTCGTCTCCTCTTTTCGTGCTACCGACCGTGGCTGCGACTGTGATGATCCCATCCATGGCCTTGAGTTCAGCAGCCAATGGTCCGGTGTATGAGACTTCTAAAGTAGATTCGTCAGATTCTGATGGAGACGACTCAGTCCGATCCGCTAAGTCAAGAGCGGGTGAATTGTTGACGATCCGCCGTGTAGGCTGTTGACTTTGTGAATTTCGCGCGCCAAGGTTCCACTTCAGAGGGCTTGCTGTCTTGACAGGGCTAGGGTCTACAAACAGACCCAATTCTTCCGAACCCTCGTCTTCCATTTGTCGATCACCTAAAGAGTTCTCATCTATCGGATGTACTTTTTCTAACTGAACGCCGGGGTCTTCGATAACTTCGCTGTCTGCTCTCTGCTGATTGTGGATTTCTCGTTGAGGTGACTCCTCTATGACCGGTTCAGCTGTTTCCCGTTCCTCGGTGAGATCATCAGCTTCTTGGACTGACAGTTGATGGATTTGTGTGAGGTGTCTCCTGAGATTCTTCAGGCTTACAAACGGTGCATTATATCTGGTGCAATCCTCAAAAACGCAAGTGAGATCGGGGAGCCGTTCGATACTGCTGGAAACACTAGGCGCTTTCTCTGCCTGCTGTGAAGAGACGGATGTCTCTGGTATATTCATAGAAAGTCTTGGCGGCTCACTGCGTCTTATAATACTTGAACGTGGTAGCACAAGAGGTTGCTTGGCCCTTCTGGCGGTAGTATTGGGTTTCCTCCTCTTCGCTGCGTGTGTGTCGTCGTCTTCGTTGTGCTCTCCTCCATTGATCAGGCCAACATAATAATTGGCGGGACTAGGCCTATGACTCGACTGAGGCTCTGTTTTCCGCGGACGTACTCTGGGTCTTTCATCTGGATTGGTAGGTCTACTTAGCTGAACCGGAAACTGCAGTACAGGTGTTGAACTTCGAAGGTTCCGCCTCGGAGAAGACTCTGCATGATTTCGTAGAATGTTTGCGGGACCAGAAGTATCAGCTTGCTCCTCCATCGGTTCAGCCTCTCCGCCGCTAATTAATGGCACATAATCGCCGTGATCAAATTCCTGCTCCTCGAGCTCCGGCGACAGCGCATTGTTTGATAGCTGAGACCTAGTGAGGAACCGATCTACCGATCCGATAATTGAAGTGACCTGACCAAATGTATGTGTAGTGGGTTTCAAAGTGCTACTGCTTGCTGGAATACTCTCTGCTATAGCGGTTATGCATTAGCTTGCGAAATCCAGACTTGGAGACGACTTTACCACTCGGTGAAACAGTATTCACTTCCTTAACAGGTGAAAGCTTCACGTTGTTATAGCGTGCCATCGCTGTGTCGCATTGACATCAGAGTCAGGTTTTGACCCAGCCTTCATCATTTGCTGTCCGGGAGGTAGGTTGATGATTCGATCTCCCCGCCAAACACGCCAAGCTTCTGAATTACCACCAGGTCCCGTGACTGCCTATCTAGGTAGCTATATCTTCAAAGGTTTGAATCGTTTGATACAGCACTTATCCTGACTGCAACAATAGTCATGGAGCCACCCACACTAAACACTCGGATAGTCGAGGATCGATTGCCGATTCTAGAAGCTTCAACTCCTCATGCGTTTATTGTACCGACGAAGAAAATCCACGAAGGCCATGATGTTCCCCAGTTCCTCACCTCCAAAGCATATAGAGATATTGGGATCTTCATCATGCAGCTTAATATAGCCATGTGTCCTCAGAAGATCTCTGGCTCAGGTAAAGTCCAGGCGTGGCAGCTCGGTTCTTCCATCACTCTGTCGAAACCCATGCTTCAACTCCAAGATCTGATGCAGCGGATAAATGCCATTATCGAAGAAGCACCGCCAGATACTGGGCCTCGAAGATTCGGCAATGTGAGTTTCAGAAGATGGCATGAGATTCTCGAGTCACGGGTACACGATCTCCTGAGGACCTACTTACCGTCTAGCGTTCTTGGGTTTGGTGCTACAGATCAAGTGTCGCCGATGGAAGAGCTTACTCCATATCTACTTGGTGCATTTGGAAGCGCTCAAAGGCTAGACTATGGTACTGGGCATGAGCTCAGTTTTCTAGCGTTCCTCGGATGCATATGGAAACTCGGTGGCTTTGCAGCTGAGGGTTCGAAAGATAGATCTCTGGAGAGAAGCCTGGTGGTAGGAGTGATTGAACCGTAAGCTCATGTTTCCCTGATTTATGGGTACCTCCTAATGCCCACTCCAGATATCTGCAAGTAGTTCGTCGTCTGATTCTCACGTACACGCTTGAGCCAGCTGGATCACATGGTGTTTGGGGATTGGATGATCATTCCTTCTTGCCATACATATTCGGGTCATCACAATACTGCCCACCTACAGCGTTGGGAGATCCTATGCCCACCGAAGGGGCTCTTACCAACTCACCGAACCCTGGTGATATCTCCAAGAAAAGTCTCGTTGACAAGGAAAGGAAGCACAATATGTACTTCTCAGCAGTTGGATTTATTAATGACGTCAAAACAGGTCCCTTCTGGGAGCACAGCCCTATCCTGTTTGATATCTCAGGGGTTAGATCAGGATGGGGTAAAATCAACAAGGTACGCAGTGAGCGCTGTTTTGGACCCTTCGATTTCGGCTAACACGACCAGGGAATGATCAAAATGTACAACGCGGAGGTCCTATCAAAGTTTCCCGTTGTACAGCATTTTCCTTTTGGATCACTCTTTAGCTTTGAGCAAGATCCCAATGCGGCACCGGCAACCAGCTCAATTCATACTGCCTTTCATCCAAGCAGTGCTCATGTGAATCGGCCACAGGAGAGCACAAAAGCACCTTGGGCAAGCGCACCGTCGTTGCCTTCCGGAGATATGAATGGTAGCAGTATGGCACCCACAGCGGCACCGTGGGCAGCTAAATCACGACCGACACCTTCTGGAATGCCACTTACAGCAGCTCCGTGGGCATCTCCATCACGGCCGGCACATTCTGGAATGCCATCTACGGTAGCTCCTCGGGCTACCAACTCTGAGAGAACTGTTCGAGACCGGTCGAAGGATAGGGATGGTAGAGGTAGATGAGACAATGCAATGTAACCTAGCACAAAACCATGATTACAGTAGTGATATACGCGTACTCAAATACCTTATGACGACTTTACAATACTCCCAAGACGCATTGCTAATCAATCTGGTTTGTGAATACTTTGCCTGCTATACTCGAATTAATACGATGACAGTCTGTCAGTCATTAGAGATATTGATTGACTCTTTGCACTCTACTCCTGACTGCTCGTCACAACAACTAATCGGAATCAAGATGAATCACCATGCAATTTGTTTCAAGCTAGCATAGAGTAAATAGAGTAAACTAGCACACTAGCTATTGTCCCTGATTTAAGTGGGTTACTGGTTGCTAACGCAGCGCAACTTGAACCGAGATTAGCGTGATAACCCTTGGCAGACCCAATCTCCATCGTAACTTCCGTTACTTTCTAATGCTCACGCTCACACAACCACAACAACATCCATTTATTCCATCCATCGGTACATACACCAGTATACACTCACTCTACTTATCGATACCGCAATTATGCCTGGAGTTCGTAAGTACCACAGACCTCTACGCAAGCAACTAGATGCCTTATTGTAGCTCTCAACGTTGGTCACCAACACAAAGCGCGCCTTTGAAGTTTCCCTGCTAATAACTCTTTCTCTCTAGCACCAAATGCGATCAATGACTTGAAAGCCAAACTCAAGGGTTTCTTCAAGTCTAGCAAGAAGACTAAGGAGACCAAGCCAACCGAGACCGCCGAATCAACTCCTGCTGCTGCTGCTGCTGTCGTCCCAACTTCCGAGACAAAGCCTGCTGAGCCGGTTCCCGCGGCCGAGGCCAAGCCAGAGACTCTTGCTGCCCCTGCTACTGCTGTCGAGCCAACTACGGAAGTCAAGCATGACGTTGCGCCCACTCCTGCTGCTCCAGTTCCCGTGGCCGCTCCAAAGGTCGAGGAACCGAAGGCTGAGGAACCAAAGGCTGTCGACGCAACTCCTGTCCCAACCCCCGCGGTGAAGCCTAACTCAGTTGAGCCAGCCAAGGCCGAGGAGCCCAAGGTTGAGGAGCCCAAGGTTGAGGAGCCCAAGGTCGAGACCCCAGCTCCTGCTCCAGTATGTAATATTCGAGCTCAATACTTATTCACGAAGCATAGCTAACAAGACTAGATTGCTGCATAAACATCCCCCTCATTCCATTCCTTTCATCGAACATATCATCCCAACACATCATTCGCATCTTCTGATTTGCATGGAGGAGGTAGCCTCGTAATGGCGGAGGAGAAACTGAGGCAGAGGTAGACAGGATACAAACTGTGCTTGTTTTTATGACTTTCATTGCGACGACGGGCGGACTGTTCTTTGACAATTTCCGATACGATACCCTTTGATACGATACGCAAGTCATACTGAATGGCTTTGTGTATTCGTTCACAATCCAGCGAAGCGAATACCCCAATACCCTTGCGTTGGAACTAGAGGATACCCATGCGTTGAATTAGTCTGCAAATGAAAATCTTTATAATCATACACCGTTCTTCGAAGATGTCGTAGCATTTCAGACAGATGTAATATCTGCATCTACACTAAGTGACCCGACGACTTCCCTCCAACTTGCATAACCCACATTCACTGGTATAACAGAAGACGAATGAATGACCCCAACCGGATGATTTGCAGCTATTCTTATTCCTTATACCCTGTAAGGTAAGGTAGCTCCCGCCCTATTAGCTTCGGTAGGTACCCTGTCGCGGGCGCCCAGGAGGGATGGACAATATTTGTCTGCGAACCCCTTGGAAGGACTCTACATAGGACCGACCATAACACGTCCACTTGAGTACAGACACTCGTATTTTCCCTTTCCCTTTGTTATTACTTTACTCACCACATACACTGGCTTTTTCAGGAATCCTGCTTTGGTGAAAGTTAACCTTTACGCTAATATCTCCACAAATACTTGCAAATGCAATAAACACTTCTACCGGAGCAGCGCGAATGCAAAAACCATGGCAGACCAGAAAGGAACTACTCCTGGATCCAATGGCGATACTTCTGTAAATGGAGGCAGAGGATCTATTAAGGACAAGCTTTGTCCGTTCTGCAGTCAAAATTTCACGTCTTCTTCGCTCGGACGTCATCTAGATCTATATATCAAGGAGAAGAATCCCAAGCCTGCAGATGGCATGCACGATGTGGATGAGATCAGGAAGATACGCGGAGGTATCACGAGAAGACAACCCAGGAATTCAATGTCTAGGAGAGAGGACTCTACGCCTGGGGGCACACCAGGAGCGCAAGATAGGAGAAGTCCTGCACTGGAGCCTGAGCATCCTAGATCTCCTAGCATACGGCGGGAGCCTATGGAGACACAGGGCTGTGGCGGTAGAGGGACCAAATTCGCTATGAACAAGGGTTCATGGGAGAATACCGGAGTTATAAACAACATACCACTGGCAAGAAATGGAGACGGTCTTCGGAGCTATAATGACGAAGATAGGGACTTTCTTCGGAGGATGGAACCTAAAAATAGGTCTGTTAGCAAGCAGCTGTTGGCCAAGACAACTTTCGATCAGAAGCATAAGATGGCAGATGCTCTGGATAGTGCCAGAGCAGCAGAATTGGCCCTGCGAGAGCTATTAGGAGGTCTGCGTGCTGCCAAGTAAGTTGTACATCATGTTATTCGGGTCCAGAAACCTAACCTCCACAGACAACACATAGAAGGAACTCCGATCTTCGATTACGACCCATTGGCCCTCGACTTCCCATCTCTTATTCTACATTGCCTACCACCTCCACCTACTCTAAGACAAACACACCCCATGGCTACATCCTCATCATGGTCAATATCACCGCCAGGTGAGGCACAATACCAAGCTCTCCGAGCTCATTTCTCGGCTGCGATACATGATTGGCGAGTTTCGTGTGCAATTGCAACGACTGCGCCGAGAGAAGACTTCTCATATCCTCGACCAGATATTTTCAATCCACCGGAGGATCCTTCCGAATTTGCCCAACGCGCAGAAGCAGCTGCTTCAGAGCTTGAGTCTGAGATATCTGAGCACTTACATCAGGCATTCGGACAGTGGAACTCGCTATGCGTGCAACAACGGACGGAGTTGTGG
This sequence comes from Calycina marina, assembly GCA_019669825.1. NCBI lineage: Eukaryota > Fungi > Ascomycota > Leotiomycetes > Helotiales > Pezizellaceae > Calycina > Calycina marina. The sequence goes on from MU253779.1 coordinate 73,155, forward strand.
ATTCTTGAGTTGGCTCGTAGTATAGGAAGGAAGTCCGATGAGGTCCAGAAATTGAAGAAAGAGAAAGAATTCATAGCGCAGCAAGCTGCGCATTTGAAGAGCCAAGTCGAGGAACTTTCGCGCCTGCAACATCCAAGAGAGTACAATCTGATGGTGCCTGCCGCCATCCCCGTGGAATCTGCTTTGATGAGTACCCTGGCAGAAGCAGGAACTCGTCAGACGAGCATAGGCTTTGATGTCATGGATCGGAATCTGCATCTCGATGCTGTAGTAGAGCGAGCCATTGGTCGCTGGAAAGGTGTAGTCAAGGAAGCCCGAGGAGGAGCGGCTGGTCTGCACGCTCAGCGGTCGCTGAGCGGCGAGTCATCCACTGCAAAAACCTCTGAATACATATCCAGGCCCGTATCAAGTCCGAATACTGGCCAGCCGCGTAATTATGTTCAAAGCCCAAAGAATATCGCACCAGAACTACAGCACCATTCGGCAGATCCTGATCAGCTTCATATTCATAACCAGCATCACTCAGAACCACGTTTCATCTCAAATGGGCATGATATGGGGAGTGATCCGGATGCCGATGCGGAAGCAGATATGGAGGAGGAAGTCTATATAGACATGAGCAATGGATCACATGTATCGCGACTTTCTGAAGGCGCGAACTTTCGACTCACAAATGGATCTCCAAATTCTTCGCCCATGAACGGCCTTGAAAACGCGACTTGTATCTCGGGCTATGTCCGTATTGGCGGTTGACACTCTCTTCTATCACTTTATACATGATTTGAAGCGGGCTTATTCTCTGGTGTGTATATGAGAATGAGACTAGTCCATTGCAGCGTGTCAAGGGAGGGGATGGTAGCGACATATGTTACGATACAAGCTTTGCATTGGGAAGGTATGTCATTTTTGGCGTTTTGCGATTCTGTTGTAACTCTATACCAGGCGGCGTTTAGGGCTGTATGATATCTACCCCTATTACGGTGTGCTTCCACACTCTTGCCATTATTGAAATGAACATAACGTTGATATCCATATACTTGGCTGGGCTCTATACAGTGTGCTCTCTTTCGATGCAATATTTGGGTTGCCTTGTGTGTATACGCCTAATGCTCTCGATTAACTTGAAGGTCTTCAACCTTCGTTAACATTCAGTCCTTTCCTAACTCTTCAAGTTTTACCGACTCACCCATCATAACCTCCTCGATCTCTCCCAGTGACGAGAGCATGTTACCCGCACGAAGACATCATGTCAACCACCCCTTTTTTTGATACCAACAGCAAACCAGGTCGGTGCAGTCTCCTTTCTGTATTCTGCAGACTTGTCGAATTCTCTACACCCAGCCCGGATGCCCGTTGGTTACCAGAGAAGCAACCTTCAAGCATTTCAAATCCACTGGCACCAGTAGTACCTAATTGATCGACTACCACTGGCATTCATTGCTGAAGTCTACGAATCATCTGAACGCTAGACTTGCTTGCAGCGTGCCATCACTTCTATGACAATACTTGCATTAACAGCTTGACCCATACCCGAGCATACTCCTGCAACAGGTGCCAAGCTGTCAAATCGTCGAGCGATGCTCATAAATGCTGGAAGTCAGATCTTACACACCACTTACACGACACCTACCTATCCTATCAGCTTTGACATCCAACGACGCTCGGTGTTGAAGAACTACAACTCCCCTCACCTAGTTACCATCTCTCCTCGCTCTACTTATACCAGCACTTGTAGGGTGGCCTTCTGGTGTGTAAGTGTTTGCGGGTCCGGGAGATCTACGATGCAGAGCAAGCTTTCTTTTGGTAATGCTACCCGTATGAGAGTGTTGCAGGTTGTATGCAGACGGACCTAGATGCCCGTATGAGAAGGGGGCAGAGTACAAAGGAACGGATTGCAATTAGTGGCAAGGTAGTGACGAGTGTGTGTGTTCAGGTTGTGGTGGAACGCTGTCTTGGTGGGAGGGTAGATGTAGCATGGCACATTCTAACAACATCGAAACGTGGAGAGGTAGAGCACTATGCCAAAAGACACATGGTACCATAGAAAAGAACAGTTCAGAACCTAGCTAGGTAAAATCCGATTGGTCCTCCTCCCTTCATTATCATCACATCAATGTTTTAGGTATATACGACGATTGAAGCATGGCAATAAAACCCTGCTAGAAATTTAGACAGTTTGGATGTTGACAACGTCACCGTACGCATCGAAACCAAGTCTCTTCTTCTGGATACTTGTCTTGACTGGGTTCTTGCTCTCGAATATCTCGTCGAGTTCTTCGAGGGTGCGGTTCTTGGTTTCAGGGATGAAGAAGTAGATGACGGTGGCTTGAATACCGCACCAGACGGTGAAGATGATGTAGGTATGCCATCCAATCTTGTCCATGGAGACTGGCCAGGCGAACTGGTTGAGGAGACCAGCTATAGCCATGTCAGTATGGGTTCATATGAGAAAGTGGGAGGACGCTTACCAGCAGCGACAGCGAAACCAGAGAAACCCATCCCCTTAGCACGCATCTCGAAGGAGAGGACTTCGACAGGATATAGGGCTTGAAGAGGAGTGAAACCGACAGAGTAGACGGCACCGAAGATGAAGATGAATGCGAGACAAGCGGCTCCCGCAGCTTTGTTAGTTCCCCCATCCGTAGCTCCTGCTGGGATCGATTGTTGGTAGAGAGCTGATGAGATTGTCATGGCGAGCCAGGTTATGCAACAAGCAATGTTGGAGAATAGGAGCAATGGACGACGACCGACTCGATCTACAAGGCCGGCGCCAAACAGAGCGAACATAAACTGCTGGCAGTTGTTGATGAGAATGATGTTCGCCTGGGCATATCCACTCTTGATTCCGATGGTATCAAGAACTTTGCTCATGAAGTAAGACAGCACTGCGTTTCCAGCCCATTGTCCGAAAACGGTGATGGAGACATTGCAGAAGAGACGGTAGCAGGTAGACTTGCTCTTGAACAGCGCACGGTAATCCCACCAGCGCTTGTCGGCACCGTCCATCTCAAGGAGATCATCGTATTCGTGCATCTGCAACTTGACCCATTCACTGTCGGGATTTCCGTCTCCGTGGTACTTGGTCAGCATGGCTTTGGCAGCAGATTGTTTGTTGTTGACATAGAGCCATCTTGGAGATTCGGGAAGAAAATAGGCGGAGAGGAAGATGATTGAGGAGAACATGAGTTGGATCCAGATGACGATACGCCATGAAGCGTTTCCACCTAGGTTGAGACCTCCTCTAGCTACACCACTGGCAAGGATTGATCCGGTGAACCAGAAAGTATTGAAGATGGCAGTGACAATACCACGGTAAGCTGGGTGAGAAACCTCAACCACGTACATTGGTCCGGCTGCAGAGGCAATGTTGACTCCGAATCCGAGCAAGAAGCGACCTCCCATGAATTGCCTGGTACCGTTCTCACTGGTGGCAACTCCCTGAATGATCGTACCGATGATTATGCAAAGACATCCAACCCACATACCAAATCTGCGTCCGAAGGTATCTGCTGCGGGACCAATGAATGGGAGTGAGACCACACCACCAATCTGGTACATAGATGTGATGATACCAGCCCAGATACCAGCGTTCTCGCCATGGTAGTAGTCCAGGAAGTATTGATTTGCCAACAAGTTGTTGATGAGAGATCCATCGTACCCGTTCATGGTAGCGCAGAAGAATCCGATGAAACATGCTGTGTAGAGCTGGAAGGTTGAGAAAGTCCATGCCTTCGGAGGCTCCTTCATCATGGCCTCATTAAATGCCTCATTTCCCTTCACTACTTTGACCTCGACTTCGGCATGCTTCTGCAGTATCTGTGAGCAATTGTTCGAACATAAAAGGGAGTGGACATTGCCGTACCTCATCGGTAACATTAGTGGCAGTTGGCTCATAGATATCTTGCAAATCTCCTTTGGCAGACATGATGGCGGTTTCCCCTAGGGACAGGTACCGGAAGAAGCGAAGTGACAAACACGAACCGTAGACAACGGTGGCCGTATAAGTATGTTGAAGGAGAGACGACGAGATGTCTGCTTAATGTCCAACCCAGTCAGACTGACATCCTGAAGATGGAAATCCCCAGGTTTAAGTAACGGGATTGTATGTATACGATGCAGGGCCCTGCCAATAAGACATTGCTCGCCAAACAACCTCAGTCGCATTTTATTCCCTCCCCATACCCCAGGAAATTGCCACATCGCGTTAATGAGCGTGTGAGTGTCCGCAACTCCGGATTCTCGGGCAGACGCTCCAGTGTGGTAGTAGCCGCAACCCCCGGATTTTCGGGCAGACGCTCCAGTGTCGATGCTCCCCGATGGAAATTCTCTGACATCCTCAGCGTTTCCCATCCTGCATACTCGGAGTATTCGTAGAGGAGTAGAGTAGTAGAGGGTTAGGGGATTAGAGGCCCAGACAAGTCCTTGCTGGGAACCAGTTGGTTTGATCATTGATGGCCCCTCGTACACCAGTATGCTTCCACTAATGACGGGGCGTCGGTTAAGGCTCACACCCTGCCACATTCTAGGCATAGAAGCATGGCTTGCGGCGACCATAGGCACTCTCGTGTGCCCCCAATAGTTAGATGTGCGAAATATTTACTGCAAATAGGAGCTTGTCCGAATGCGTGACACGGAGCGTGGCTTCCCTAAGCCGAGAAAGGTAATCCCAAAGGGTACAGACGAGATACTTAGCGCGGGTATCGGGGTGGCATCACGTTCTTCCATCCACCTAGAAGCTCTTGAAGCTTTCCTCAGTTGGTCTTGGTTTTCGAAGAATCCAACAAATGAAGATGCATCAAATGCAAGCAACCGCCAGTTGACATGGGATTCTCGAGATTCAACCTGTCTTTGAAAAGGGTGGCGTCCCGGCTGGACCTTGGTTTCCAAGATAAGTATCGATAACTTCACTTTCGAGTCTACTGAAAGCTCTTGCAGGTTTCTGATGCGGATACCCGTATACATGTTTGACACTTGTCACATGTTCTCACTTCCTGAATTTGTTTCTAGTCCTAGTATCTTTCCTCGTCTGTCCCAATCAGGTTTTCTAGTTCAAATCATACCTACACCGTACGCCTGTGCTTTCCGATATCCAGCAAGCTGAACGGCCATAATATTTCTATCGAGCCAATCTGCTAGCTGGCTATCTATCGACATGCTACCTAGATGTTCGCACCTATATTGTTTGTCAATTCCGCTTAAGTCACGTGGCCTGTGCCAGTTCAATGCTGTTGGCTGCTTTTCGTCAACTTGACCAACCATGGCGCGAGAGCTAGCGTATACTTATTTGTGGATAAGGCTAAGACTTCTGCTATGTATATCTTACACTAAAGAACTGCGTATATTGTCCCGCTTCCACCGAACGTCCTTCTCTTCCATATGTAATAATACTGCTTGTAACTGGATAGAGGATTAAAGTAGCAGAAACCGTACCACTATACAGCAGCAATGCTCACACCGCTATCAATAAGATAGCGGGGATTCATGAACTGTAGCTCCTCAGTATATCGTTTTGGGGATCATTGGGAGTCGACTGCATCTGTAAATACATCCAACCTGCATAGGCGTAATGTACGCAATATTTCTAGATTGCTCGCCTGTCCTAACCCGTCGGAATTAGCTGAAGCTTCTTGGGATCCCAGGGAGGGTGTACCACTTAGACGAGCCGTTTCGGATCTCGTGAGGCACAACCTGTCTCAGCTTCTGAGTTTGCGGCTAAGGAAATGCATTGGACCGCTGTGCGAGACTCCACGTGGGAAGAAAGGTGAGTGTATGGCATGGGTCCCACCGATACATTGTAGCACTGGGAATTCATGGGAATGATGAGAGGTGACACTTGTGTCTCGGGTTTCCTGCCGACGAAGGAAGCTAGAGTTATGCCTCAATGTCCGCGTGCATACTTTGCCATAAGATAGGAAAGTCTGAACAGTTATTCCAGTACACCGTCCGAGTTTTCTTCCAACTTATCAGCTTCCTTCCGGCGATGGAGCTAGCCTAGAACACATTCCGAACGCATCAACCTAACATCGTACAGGGTGAGGAAAGAAACAGGAGCAGGAAAGACATTCATTAACTCTTTATCTCATCACTCTAGACAGGACCATTATCAACAGGTCTTCGCTTGACTCTGAGCACTATGCTGTACAAACACACAGCCCACAAACCACTCTGGAGATAGACAGATCTCAGCCTCCCCTAGCCCTCGAGATCGTGGAGAAGTATAAGTCAGATTGAGAGAGCTCCTGCGGCAAGATCTTCAACTTGCAGGATGCAATGATTTCCTGTTCGCTTGCCATGAACAGTGTGCTGGCCCAAAGAGCTCCGGAACGGGGTAGGGACACGCACACCTCGTGATGATCACCTCGAGTTCCGAGTGGCTAAGTCAACGCAAGTCATCTGTCCGCGCCGAAGACAGATTCTTTTATATTGCGTTTTCGCTTTTCATAAATTCTTGACTGTAGGATATCCGAGCCCTTGATGTGCCACAAGACATGCTTGCTCATTATTTGGACCGAAATAACCAGCTCCAAAGGATCAGCTTCACCAAGCGATACATTGCGAAACTCATAGTATCCGTGTATTCATACCATCTATCATTATTTTCATTATCATATTTACCATGGTAAATACTATCAATGAGGGCTTTTGGTCGGTGAAAGACGCTCCACAGAAGATCCAGAATCAACTGCAATAGCCGCATCATATCTATCGAACCACTAGCTCTTCGACGCATCCCCGATCATTGCATAAGTCGCAGCACCTTCCGGCGTTAAGCTCGTCATCTTCGCAACTCCCAGTCCGCCCCAGACTCCTCCTTTCCGAGGACATTTCAGTAGCATCATCAGTGCCCGGGTGCAAATCTCTTGGTTATGGCACTTTGAGCTGATATAACACATTGGAGCAACCATATCCATATCAAATGAGAACTGGTAACCATCTAATGTATCCTGGCCGCGAGAGGCTTCGAAGAGATTCTCAGCGATGTTCATAATTCCTTGGAAGTGCGGCTTGAAGGTTTTATAGTCAAGCTCGTTTCTTGAAATTCGTGTACCGACCATGAGAGTAGCCATTTTACCGTAGATGCGTAGTATATTGACTGACCTGATCTGTGCTTCGCTAGTGTTGACATGGAGTAGCAGAAACTTACTGAGAGCTATTCCCATTGCTCGAGAAACAACTGGCCTTCTTCTTGGACCGGAAGTCTTCATGAGCTTAGACATTCTTTGTTGCTGTGCAAAGTACTGTGTAACCGGTAGTGATTACACCCAGCCAGTCTCTACATTCCTTGATGGATGTGAAAGCAGATGGCATTCGTCTACCCCTTGGATTCTCTAGCCGGAGATGGAGCTCTAGCTATGGTAGTCGTCCATTCTCGAATAAGACACCCTGTAATTCCATACGGGTGTACATAGGCACCAAATGATCCCGGATAAATTATGCATCTTGAGATGGTCGGGAGGCAGAAGCTACTACGTTTCTCTGCCACCCACAGAGTATCTTTAGCCCGGCATTGAGCTGTTGCATACGCATGACGTGATTGTCACTTAGCGTCTCGATTCAAATGCAGCAGATCAATGTGACGATACGGATTGGGTTCTGTCCGAAGAAGCTTTGGCTAGTGCTTGGATGGCTTTAGTGTCGGCGGTGGATAGCCATCGCATTTCCGCCACTAACATGACAGTTGCGGCCCAGGGGTCGCATTTCATCGTAATTGATATGCCGAGATCTACTGCGAAAAGTTAGCCTTCAAATTCGGTATAGACTGAATCGATTTATACATACCAGACTCGGAATTCAGTTCTAGATCTTGACCCCAAACTTACACCAGATTCAGTTACTAAGCCAGAGCGCATCGTCATGGGGCCCGGCGAAGAGTGAGATGTCCAGAATGGCGCATGTTATGACGATATGAGTGATGTAAGTCTGCGTTAGTTCAGTACTATACTGTACGGTATGTATATCAACTTGGTAGCGATTGTTTGCAATAAAGCAGCCGTCGGCTGAATGATTGTACAAGTTGATGGAATCGAGTTCGTTCAGAGAGTACATTTGGGTAGATATTAGACGGTGTCTTGGAGCATGATAAATTTGAAAGAACGAGAATTGGAGCAGAGAACACACTTTGTGACTTTGTTGGCATGAAAGAGCAAGACACCCTGATTCCTCCCAGAGAAAAGCTGAGTCTCGACTGGAACTAAAGATGACTACAATAGTTGACGCTGTCGATCGGTCCAACTACCTGCTAGGTATAGACATTTAGATGAGACTCTCAAGAGCTAACTAATGGTTGCTTTTTGTGGGGTGACTACGACACAGGAAAACGGGGGTACAATTCAAAAGTCTTCGGTCCAAGCTTCTTAATAGTATAAGGAGAGAAGGCAGGTTTGGCCAGCCTGAACTCTCCTTTTATGCTCGTTAAGCGAGCGTAGAAAGTGATCTAAGCACGTGATTGTACAAACACTTTTGGTACAAAATAGGAAATATGGACCTTTAAGAGCAGCGTACAAGTAACACAATGAAAAAAACAAGCTCCAATGCCACGCATGTAGTACTAGAAGGATATAAACAGGAGAAGAAATACTGTGATTTTGCTACACACATCACAGATGGGATGTCGTTGCCATCAAGAATCAAGTGCTGTCGGTGCCAAGGAAGTCATGCCTGAGGCCTCAGTAAAAAGTGTCGAATTTCGAAGAGCTCTTAAGAAGCGCGCCTGAAATTTGGAGCGCGTTGTCACACGTATCATACCACCTACACTGAAAGTCTGAGTTACGATCAGCTCCTCTGGAACTAGGAGACCTTGCACGCTTTTCGGTAGCCTTTTCTTCCCCGCAAAAAGCAGGGTTCTAGAAAATGGCCATGAGTGAGTGCCTGCACTGTGAACCAAGGGTTTCAACAGCTAACGAGTGTGCTAGATGTTGATATGTCGCAGGGTACGGTTCATGGTATAGGCATTAACATTAGACTGTTGCTGACAAAACTCTAGCCCAGGTCATAAAAGACGAGCAAGGCCGGCCATTTATTGTGGTTAGAGAGTAAGCTATCTGATATTTGCAGACACTACACATGCTTACCATTCTGCAGTCAAGGCAAGAAGAAGAGACAGCATGGAAACGATGCCGTCAAGTCGCATATACTAGCTGCTAGAACGGTCGCAAACATCGTCAAAACCTCTCTGGGACCTCGCGGCCTCGACAAGATCCTTATATCACCAGATGGAGACATTACGGTCACAAATGATGGAGCTACGATCCTGGGCCAGATGGAGATTTCGAACCATGTAGCAAAGCTATTGGTTGAGCTTTCTAAGTCGCAAGATGACGAAATAGGAGACGGTACAACTGGTGTGGTGGTGTTGGCCGGGGCTTTACTGGAACAGGCGGCAGACCTCATCGACAAGGGAATACATCCAATTCGGATAGCTGATGGTTATGACCAGGCCTGTGATATCGCGGTGGCCGAGCTGGACAAGATCGCAGATATCATCGAGTTCACAAAGTCACAAAAACAGAATTTGGTCAAGGTAGCGAGGACGAGTTTGGGCAGCAAGATCGTCTCCAAAGCACACGACCAGTTTGCAAATATTGCCGTGGATGCTGTTCTATCTGTGGCTGATCTTGATCGGAAGGATGTGGATTTTGACTTGATTAAGCTTGATGGAAAGGTTGGAGGTTCACTCGAGGACTCGCTGTTGGTACAAGGTGTTATAGTAGACAAGGACTTCTCGCATCCCCAGATGCCCTCCGAGATCCGCGATGCCAAGATTGCGATTCTCACCTGTGCCTTCGAGCCGCCGAAGCCAAAAACAAAGCATCACCTTGATATCACCAGCGTGGAAGAGTTCAAGAAGTTACAAACCTACGAAAAGGAAAAGTTCGCAGAGATGATTCAGCAGATAAAAGATACCGGAGCCAACTTGGTCATCTGCCAATGGGGATTTGATGATGAAGCCAACCACTTGTTACTGCAGAACAAGCTTCCTGCTGTGAGATGGGTCGGGGGACCGGAAATTGAGCTGATAGCAATTGCGACAAATGGCCGGATTGTACCACGGTTCGAGGATCTATCTGCTGCAAAGCTCGGAGAGGCTGGTATCGTAAGAGAGATGAGCTTTGGGACGACTCGAGAGAAGATGCTCGTGATCGAGGAGTGCGCGAACACCCGAGCAGTGACCATCTTTGTTCGAGGAAGCAACAAGATGGTGAGTATCCTTGAAATAGAATTTGCAGACTCTCCTAACGTTGAGTAGATCATTGACGAAGCTAAGCGCTCTCTGCACGATGCGCTTTGTGTTGTCCGTAACTTGGTTCGTGATAACCGCGTTGTATACGGTGGTGGTGCAGCCGAAATTGCTTGCTCATTGGCCGTTGAGGATGCAGCTGTCAAATCACCCGGCCTCGAGCAGTACGCCATGCGTGCTTTCGCTGATGCTCTGGATGCGATCCCCATGGCTCTCGCTGAAAATTCTGGTCTTTCACCTATCGAGACTCTTGCCAGTATCAAGAGCAGACAGGTCACGGAGAAGAACACCAGACTTGGCGTCGATTGCATGCAGACAGGCAGCAATGACATGAGAGATGCTTTTGTAATCGATCCTCTGATCGGTAAGCGACAACAGTTGATGTTAGCTACTCAACTGTGTCGGATGGTGTTGAAGATCAATAATGTCATAATTTCAGGTTCCGATGAGAACGAATTCTGAGAACGAAATGTATCATAGTTTGCCATAGATTAGGAACTCATCAAATAGGATCGTTCCGTACTCACTGTAAGGAAGATTTTCTTATTGCAATATGCCTGCCGTGCTTGAGTTTCGTTACTCGAATCTACATCCAGCCTCAAGAAGTCTGAGCATCTACCATCATCTTACACTCTGAGGAAAGGTGAACGCAAGCCCAATGCTCCTACTTTACTTTACCTTCATGATATGGCTAGCCCCCCGGATCCTACGTAAACTTTGACTTTTCATCAGAAGAGTCTGAGTGCAACGGGGCCATAGATATCGTCGTGAATGCATTCGCTCCTTGGCTTAAATCTTCCTATGTTAATCTATGACTTGGCATATCTACTTTTTTAACACAAGCAGTTCAGGAAGGGACTCCAAATAACACCAAAACTTACTTGATGTTATTCATCGTTTTGATATCACTTTTGCTCATAATACTATTGTCCTTTGTCTGGACGCAGAAGCACCTCTTTGTAGTTTCTTTGCTCTTCGTCGGACGTCCATCCAACGTCCCAACCTCCTCGGTTTTGTTATCTGATATGGGTCTATCCAGAAGTCTAGCGATCTAGCGATGTCAACAATATCACGATTAGTGCCTATTAAGCGAGCAACAACAATAGCCTCGCTACGGAAACTCAGACATCATATCTTCGCCAGCCTATATCAGCAGCGCCTCAACTTCTTTCTTCAACTTCAACTCCAAATCCCGCTTCCATTTTCTTCAATTATTCAATCATTCAATTTCTTTCAGCGTGATCGACTTGTATACCACCAATTACTGATTCCGCTCACACTTTCGAGCTTCCACGTTTCTTTGAGCCTCAACACTATCCACCATCATCCACCATGACGTGGGCGTCAGAATCAAAGGACCCAAACTCTGGCAACAGAGTCGGAAGCCGCCCTGTTCCCATAACCGCTGATCACCAGAAGCTCCAATCCAACTACACATCCACCATCAGACAACTCAAAAGTGACCGCTCCAAGCTTTGCATGGGCTTTCTCCAACGTGTATGCGACAACTCCAATTGCCAATTTCAGCACGATGAAGTTGCCCGCAATAGCTATGTCCAAGAGAAGAGTAAGCTCCTCCGATACTATGGCTACAATGCTACGGCTAGCGGAAAGCTGCTCTGCGGCTTTTTTTCAACAGGAAGCATCTGTCTCAGAAATCCATGCCCATACGTTCATGAAGCAGGCGTACGCAAGGTCATGCTTTCGAAAAAGATACCGGTAAGCTGTCAAAGTATGTCCAATTCCTGTACAGAGCTGACTTCAATTAAGCCTATCTGGAACAACCCTCTTACCTGTGCCAATTGGGATGCTCTGAGAGACGACCCTGATCCTGCTGCTGTTCAGTACTTGGTAAGTCGCAACCTCTCGCACGAATCTAGGTTTTCGACGCCAATAGCATAGTCTTGGGATGTCCCTGGTATTGATTCTCACTGGAATGCTGAGAGAGACGACCCTGATCCTGCTGCTGTTCAGTACTTGGTAAGTCGCAACCTCTCGCACGAATCTAGGTTTTCGACGCCAATAGCATAGTCTTGGGA
>MU253779.1:85528-112991 GCA_019669825.1 Calycina marina
GATGTCCCTGGTATTGATTCTCACTGGGACGCTGAGAGAGACACAATCAAAATGGCTATGCCTCGAACACGTCCAAAGACCCCTGTCAATGACCCGGTGCTTTATTACAATGTCTCACGAGTCGCTAAGCAAGTTCCGGCTTCCACTCACCAGGTACGCAAACTTCTGACTTTCTCCGATTCATGACTCTCTGTGAGAGTTATGTTACAAAAGCTGACATGTCAGGTTTCTTGTCAACCTCATTGTTCCTACGAGAATCAAGAGACATCCAGAAAACCAGCTCCTCGACCAGTCTACTCAAGCAAAGATTGGCAGAAGAAAATCAACAACCCTGTTTCCACGAAGCAGACAGAAAAGAGGTCCAATGCCACGACCACCAAGCCTACTGCTGTAGTCCTGAAGATCGATGAGAATATTCGCACAGTCGAACAAGAGCTCACTCCACTATCCGTCCCAAAATTGGAGAAGTTGTTAGTGAAGCTCGGACCTGTCAAGATTTGTGCCGACTTTCCAAGTATCGCTTCTTGGGACACCATTCCGTCCGCATGGGATCGCTGGGCACGCAAGAACCTGAATCCGACTTGTTACCAAACCCTTCTCCCTTACATCCTCGATGGCTCGCTTGATCACGGCTTCTGGCCAAAAGGCCTGAGAGACTATGACGCAAAGGGCTGCTTTCGCAATGCAAAATTCCACCGTTTCGGAGAACTCCCCACAGAGATCAAGAAGGAAATCTGGAAGTACGCGTTGGCGAACAATAATCATGTCGCACGTGTTACAGTTCATTTCGACCGCGTTCAACAGGGACCTAAGTTTTTTCGTGTCAATCATGCGTTTAGATCCGCCAACGGCGGACCTCCACTGCTTCAGACATGTTGCTTATCTCGAGTGCTCGCTCAGCAATACTACGAGCTTGCATTCGCGACCGAAGCAAATGATGCCATGTGCTTCGTAAATTTCGACACCAGCAGAATCTTCTTGAACACCCGCAATAGAGACGACATCCAGGCCTTCAAGAAACACCTCCCCGCCGTAGATCTTGAATTTATTCGTCACCTCGTTCTGCCAATTCGAGATTTCCTGATTGGTGATTGGGCATCTGCCTGTGATATCTGGAAGAAATGCACGAATCTGGAACATCTCACTCTGGTACGCAATAGCCGGTGCCCCCAAAATATCATCGCTAACGCAGAGATACAGCTGGTCGGTAACAGCAAGGAAGATAGTGTCGCCGATGCCGCCTCCGAGGCCTATCGCGTCCGAAAGTATGTTCGTCGCTGGTGGGTGGGCAAACATGAGGGCAAGGCGGTCCCCGAAGTGGAGCTCGTTAGAATTAGTGCTGTCAAGGCTCGTCTCTACCGGATCGATGACCTGATCTACTCCTAAGGACTCGCGCAGCAACACGACATGACCGAAAACGACTTATTCTACTATATTACCATTGACTGGGCCATATTGTGATGGGATGGGCAAACACATGAATGGAGGACTTTGCGAGAGTTTGAGGATACTATCTGAAGGGCCATACTCTCTGCACGGCAACATCACGCATGTTTTTACATTGGCGCTCTTTGTGCTCTTTTATTTCGATATGCGCGTCCGCCATGGACAACTTTCATCTGATTTGGTGGCCGTTGACATCATGCCTATTAGGCGGCGCTCCACAAGCGTCTGTCATGGACCAGCTTTCACTTGACCTGGCGAATTCTTACGCATTTTGTCTCTTTCGGCAGTTTGTTCATGTTATACCTGAACCATAGCGTATCTGCTGCCTTTTGCGTCGGATCTACCTATGTTTCTAAGCAGGAGACTTCGCATCTCTCTTTTCTGTTAGCAAAATTGATCACTTTCATCTCACTCTGTATGTGCAACTGTGGCTTTCGATCTGATATGGAGTTGATGACAGTATGTGAGAAGACCTGTAAGCTTCTCTGCTTGTAACGGTATAAACAGCACTCTAGCTGAGCTCTTTCGCGCTGATCGGAAATTGGTGGATCGCCAGGTGTTTGTAACTCTTCGTCAGAGACAGTTATATGTCGCCATCCTTAATATTCTCAAGCGAGTTCAATGACTTCCGATCAGTTGTTGACACTGCATAAAGCTCCTCAAGCTTTTTAGCTTTGGTAAGCTCTACAATCCACTCAAAACTCCCCTACCAGCGACCATGCATCTCACGTCCCCAAGCTGAGTAGACTGTTCGCCAATTTTCGCGACGCTCTGACATTCTACAGAAGTTACTTCCAATATTTTTCTCCTTTCTTCCCTTCACTGGATGACGCATCGTCCATCAATGCCATAATCTTCCTGTAAGTTTCCTCTGAGCCCCATGCCTCCAGCATTTCCTCTCGGCCAGTCTCAGAGTCTGATCGATGTCCTCACTCCTCAGCCATCTCCTAGAACCTATACATCACGTACATGGGTACCTCTGAATGAGCAGCTTCTTCAAAGGGGCATCCATTCTTCAGTGGACATCTTGCTTCACGACTGAATGTTCTTTCACGTGTCTTGAAAAGTCAGGGGTGTCGTCAGTGCGACAGTCTAGTCACAACGCGTATTCGTTGAAGTAGTGAACTGCGCGTTCTGGGGGTCTGGACTGAAGTATCGGAGCACCAGACTCATTGTGCTCGGGGAGACGTGATGGAGCGCTTCCTGGAGCCGTGACTGGAACGTCGAGATTGTTAAATTGGTAGGAGCAACGTAGATAACAGTGGTGTGAGAGCGTCTAGTGTGATGATCGAAGCGAGATACTTCGTTATGATGATCAGTAATACTATACTCTGCTAACTTTACTTCGGATCGTACTAATGTCCAGATGTTGAAGTGAGACGTGCCAGGAAGGCCAGAAGGTAGTTACGACGGGGATTAAGTCAAGTCAGCCGGTGGATACTTAGTTTACGATCGGTCCGTAAGTAAATCATTGTAAGTCAGTGAAACAAGAGATGTGTTCGAAACTACTTCCTAGCTTACGATTGAAGTATGACCTGCGTGTGGAGAGTGGAACTATTTGTCTTCGATGATGGCTTGTAATCCATGGCTGCTTGGCTCGTGTGCTGCTTGCTGGCTTCGGAGGCATCGAAGGCATCGAAGGACGCGCTATTCTTTTGTACCGTTGTTCATTATCAACATTGAGGGAAGTGTTAATTCGAAATCCTGGGGGAGATCCAAAGCAGGATATACCCAAAACCGAAATCTTCGCCTGTCGTGGTTGATTGATTTCGAAGTACAGCACTGTAGTAGATGCAGCTCCCATGTCTTTGTTTGGATGGCGATGGTAAGGTGGTAGGGCCTCAGCACCCTCACGGTAAGGGCCCAGTCTCAACGAGAGAACCAGTGGACTGCCTATTGATGTATTTTTCGAATCTAACTTAATACACCGCGGCTCGGTGCGCTGCTCCCGTCTACTGGGTAGTCGGTTGCCTTTGCACCTAAGAAAACAACAATGGCACATGAATTCCTGTTTTATGTACTTCATGGGGCGCGACACCATGCCGTTGGTATGTCGCTTCGTTTCACCAACTCAGCCATCTCATTCTGCCTTATTACAGCGTGGACAATTTGTGCGGCCCAGCTGAAAGGCCTACACTAATGAACATGGCCGGCCTCTTGCGCAATCTGTAGACTCTGAGATTCTTGGTAAAATTTTAGCATCCTTAGTCAAAGGCGTAGTGAAAATAAGTAGTTTTCAGACTCTCTTTGACCTGGACAAGAAGGCCCTGAAGGCTTCATCATGGTGGGGAGCCATGCTAAAGTAAGACTGTGCCAGCCGGTAGGTGCGTACCATCCCTGGAATTTGTCGCTTTCACGTTCCTCGGAGTCTTTGTGTGTCAAGCGATGCAACTGCTCTGGAATAGCTTTAAAGGATCTATCCATTGCCTGGGATGACTGATATTCACATGAATATTGTTCTTGATACTTTGCGGATCCTGGGTTTGGGGGCCAGCTACTAGCCTCTCAAATCTTGGTCGCGGCGCCGTCTCACGAGCCAGAATTCTTCACGTTGATCTTCATGATTTGCGTATGATCACACGTGTGTAATTGCGAGTGTCGTCGCTCTGGACGGACATGTCTATCTCTCGGGTGGAAAGGGATCGAGGTTGGAATTTATCGGTCATCACAACAGGCTTTCGCTCCTGCTTGCGATCGGTCAAACCCTCAAGCATTGGAGTTGATGTAGGCAAAGTAGCCATTTTTTCTCATTCGGGACAATTGTTGTATTTTACTGCCATGCTCTTGGAAACTATCATATAATGAAACATAGACTCTCTTTTCATTCTCCGCCATTAAAATTCCATCAAGATCCATCTTTCATCCACTGAGCGGCATCAAAGACCTCTTCTCCAGGCTGGCCAAGCTCCGGCTGATACTGAGCATCCAGATGCCTCTGATCCTCCAAATATCCCACCCAGACCAGCTCCCATGCCCTCCGAAACTCTCCCAGCAACACCTGCAATCTCCCCTTCGGCATCTCCAGCCTCTTCTGCCCACGAACATGCTCGAGCAACTGCTTCCTCATCTCCTCCGTCCATCGCTTGAGCTCTACCAGCGGACGCATCCGAAGCTCAAACAGCGTCGCAGAACATAGCACATGGTTTGAGAAGACGGCGACTCCGTGTGCCCACGCCTGGACCTCGCTCTCGATGGACTGCAGATATTCTACCTCCAGATCGCGCATCGCGTAGCTGACGAGCAGGCTCTTGAGCCGGTCTCGGAGGAAGTACGACTGCTCGACTAGATGGAGCAGATGATGAGGTGCCTCGGGGAAGATTTTGGGGTTGTGGAAGTAGTTTGTGAAGCCGTACCGTTGGCCTTTGCACTGGAGACACAGCGTGGGGCCGGGTAGGATGGGTTGTTGCTCCATCGTCATGGGAGGTGGGAGGAGCGTGCATGGGGATGATTCTTCATAGAAGTCTGGTCGATAAGTGTCGAAGAAGACGGACTCCTGCGAAGCTTGAGTCGGAGGAGGTGGTGAGGGAAACCGGAATGTGCTGAATGCTCTAAAGACATTTTGATCGAGTGATTCTTGATATGTCGGTTCCATGGCTGATGACCCTAGCTAATTTGAGATATTACAGAAGGATACAACAATTTATGAGTATTCGCCTCTGGGATGTCGTGAAAGAAGCAGGTCGAAACAAGCAACAATGAACTAATCTTGCATACTAATCTGAAGAACCATTGACTCCAGCCCATGTTCATATGTCGAGAGCACGGCCAGGATAGCCATTGTGACCCTTCAATGCATCATGGATTTTCAAGTAAACAGGACGTCAAACGTCAAACATAATGCTTGACAAGATGCTGTTTGCAAAATTTATTGTTGTGCCCAATCCTTGTCACTTGACACAGATAGCATCAAGTCTTTGTTGACAGCGAGCAAGCACCACGAAGTGTCCATGAAGCATCAAACATCTAAATACGACCTTGTACTTGTTAAAAGAGAATCACTTCGACACGGTTTAGCAGTGCCAGGTATTAAGATCGACGCGCTACCGAGCACAGATAGCAACTATATTGCATCTGGCGTCTCAAGAGAGTGCATTTCCACCTCTTCTCCACGTGGACGCATGAAGTCACTTGCGTACTTGACAGCCTGGACATTACCCAGGCCCAAGATAAGGTGTAGCCCAGGGACATTCTATCTCGAATGATAAGCGTAACTTGAAGTGACGAGATCTATAGATTGGCCTAAGAGTGTGGCAGAAGCTTGCTTCAATGTAACAGGCAAGTGATGAGAAAGATGGTCTGACAACTGGGTTAGTACTGATAGAATCATCCTACTAACAGTCTATGCATACAGAGAAAAGTAGTAACAGGGAGTAGCTCATTGTCTGAATCTTGTGGTGCTGCTGAAAGGACACAGAACCAAGCGTTTAAGCCTTCAGTTTATACCCCTTCCACACCGCCCCTCATTGGCTCCCGGCCCCTCAAGCCTCTAGCTATATAATCCACTCTTTTCTAAAATTATTGTCTGTAATGGACACAAAATTTGGAAGGCATCAGAATCTTACACAGACCAACGCATGTGGTTCTTAATGAACAATTACTTGAAGTGCCCAGTCCGAACATGGCGGTGGCTTCCCACTCGTGCAGGTAACTCACGATGCTGCGTGAAGCCTTAAGCAATGAAGATTACCGCTTCAGGGGGGTTTCACCTCGCAGAGCAGTCTTCACCGTGGTGTGGCGGTGTTGGATTACAATTGAAGTAATTTGGGTGGGCCGTGTGAGTTGATTATCGACCATGTTTTTTTTTTTACATATTTATTAATCATTGCCCCTTTTGAAACAAGCTTTTCACCTGTGTGGCTGGACGAAAGCAAGCTTATTTTAGGCGAGTTCGAATTAGCGAGATAGAAGAAGACATGCGTGGCTAAGCGAGTGAATTTTTATTTCTTTTGCACGTGCGAGCATCTAACTGAAAATAATAGTGTACAATGAATGATGAAACGCATTTCATTGAGTGAGTTGTTGCTATATAATAGCACAAAAGTCCGCCGTGAGGCCTGAAATATACGCTGCTTTTTTCCATCTTGAGATTTACTCTCAATTATTCACCAAGTTTCATTCCAACACTCTCCCTGCCATCCCGAAACGCACACTCCATCCATTAAATACACCTGTCTGTCAGTCCCGGTTTCCATTTCCTCCACCGCATGCCTTAGATGCATTAGATACAATGCCACAAGATCGCTCGTTCCAGCCCAAATGATGAAAAAAGGGGCGTTCCAAATGCAGGCGCTCACACAAAAATACGTCAAGGATAGTAAGAAGTAGAAGTACAAGAATGGGAAAAGGTTTCGTAACGTCGTCATCAGAAGGGCATGGTACTGGCGCTGGCTCTTCTTCGAGATGCATATGATGAAAGGGCAAAACTTATCGAACGAGGGCGATGAATGGTGAAACTAAAATCGCTGGACGCATGGAACTACATCTGTATGTATGTAAGACTCGGAGCTCGGTGCTGTCGCAGGCCATCTTCATCTCATATCATGCCGCCTTCCGATTCCTTCATGGCAGCCATTATCTCCCTCGGATGTCGCTCTTGGTACTGGCTGCTGCCTGGGCCTTGGGCCTGCGGCGTCGTGGTGGTGCTTCGGCTGGGCGCCCACGGTACAGGCACGCTCTCGTAGGGGTTGGCTCCAAGCGGACTCCTCGTGCGGTAGACTTCTGGCGAAGTGGTATTATTACCGCGGCTGGCACTGCGGATGCGATCGGCGGCACGCGAAAAGCGCATCGAGATGCTGTTGTCGTTCTCGCTACGACCGCGAGTATGGCTGATGCGAGAGTTGTGCGCGAAGGGTGCTTTGGGCGCTGCGGGCACTTCGCTGGCCGAATGTGCTTTCTCTTCTTCTTCGTCCATGACGATCTCGATGACCTGCGAGCCTTGGGACGATATGCCGGAGACGATCGAGCTGGTGTTGGTTCCAGGACGGTAAAGCGGAGCAGGAGGAGGTGGTGGTGGCATGGCTAGATGTTGAAGTTCTTTGAGAATCGGAGGTGCTGGTGGTGGGGGCGGTGGAGGAGGTGTGAGGCTGTTGTTTGAAGGATTGATTGGCTGGGAACTTGCTTCGAGCGTTTCCTCAATTCCTCCCATGAGTCCGGAATTACTGGAATAGACAGGGCTGTTATTTCGGGATTCATAGCCCAGATTCCCTGGCTGAGAGTTTCCTGGATTGACTTTGCGTGTCGACTGTGATGTCGATAGGCGTGGGAGGGTCTCTGTACCATGTCTTCGGCTGCTTGGCGGGAGCCCTGCCTGGAACGCAGGATGTGTGGGTAGGCCAGATGGGAGTGGAAGTGGAGAGCGTGGCATCATCATCAACGGCTCCTCTGGAATTGGGGCAGAAGCAGAACGTGGTGGGGGAACGCGTCTTGGGGACATGCTTTGGTAGACTGACTTAGGCAGAGGTGCCAAGTTCTCAAATGCATTGTTGTACGAGAGAGTGCTTAGGGTACCCCAGGTTGGTGGTTGAGGTTCGTATTTCTCTGGAATCTGAGGGACATCTGGGATATCGCGGCCTTCTGGATCGTACTTGGGGTGACGCATGGCTCTAGGTGTAGCCGGCAGGCCAATTTGTGGAGAGGTACTATGGTCGCCAGATCTCTGCCGCTGATGACCTGGTGACGCTGTTTGGCTTCTCGTTGGAGGAGCAGGCTGTCTTGAAGAAGGAAACGTGGATGATTTGTGGAACTCGGGTGTATTTGGCTGGTAAGGCTGATATATCATGGGCGAGAGTCTTGCAAGCTCCTCAGGATGCACGATGGGAGGGACAGATGGTCGTTGAGCGAGAGACTTTCTTCTCTCCTCGAGTTCACGCGCTGCTGCTTCCTTCTTCAGGGTTCGTTCATCCTTGATCTGGCTGAGATTGCCAGCTGTCAAAGAAGCACGTGCAGGGAGATCGGAAAATTCTCGTGCATGAGATGGCCGACGCTCTCTCTTGGAGTGAGGTGATTGTTCCGTGCGTGATCTCATTGTCTCACGCTCAGCCGGCTTACGGATAGTAGATTGCTCACGTCGTCTTCCCTCTGGCGACCTCTCTCTCGCGGTGCTTATGCCACGCTCTCCGATACGGCTTGTGCTTCTTTGTCGGGATCTGAATTGACTTTGGTCTCTCAAAGCTCTTTTCAAGTCCGCGACATCCTCATCATTTTCTGCATGGTAGAACTTGGCTTGCGGAGACATGGGAAGCGGGGACGATGGCGACCTCATTACCGATCCTTCTCGACCTTTGCTTCTGCCACGGGTGTCTGCTAAGACCAAACGCTCAGGACTTCGTCGACGAGTCTTGCTTGCTGCGCGACTTTCAGGCTTACTGGCAGTTTGTGTAGTTTTCGAAGGTCCAATAGGCGGTTGACGAGTTCTGCTTGATGCTCTTGGAGTTTTGCCCTTCGATCTGCTACTGTCTCTGGTTCTTTTAGAGTCTGCTATGCTTGAATCATCACCATATCCGATCGCGCCTAGGCCGCGAAGATCCTCTGGAGACATAGGAAGTGGCGACGTTGGAGATCGCTTGGCCGGCTTGATGTAGCGTCCTGCAGTGCGTCCTCGGTCCTCTGAAGTCTCCCGTGGTTTTGGCGTGGTCCTTCGACTACCACTTCGTGCTCTAACTGATCTTTCCTTGCTTGCATGTCGAGACCTTTGCTTCTGCGCAAGATGCTGTGCAGATTCCAGGCTGCTGATATACTGATCGATACTTCTTGCAGACACGACAGGACTCGCATTACCTTGCAGTCTATAACTTCGCTCGCTAGGAAGTGGGCTTCGACCAGTGTTTGCGGACGAATAAGATGCCATAGATCCGGCCACCGACTTAGGAGCCCGATGTCTAGAAGATGTGACAGAAGGTTCAGGCGATGTCATGTAGTCACCAGTGATGATTGACTCCATGGGAGGCCACTGAATCTGGAGACCATCAGGCTTTCGATCACGAGACCCGTTTCGAGTGCGAGCATCACGCTTCAAGGTTGTGAAAGAATCTGGCGAAGGTGATGGAAGTGGATTGCTGACCTTTTCTTTGGTCTTTTGCATCATTGGACTCGCTGTAGCGGCACGACCGGGAGTATAAATGGCAGAACTCAACTGCATAACCTCAGGCTGAGAGATATTTCTCTCATGAACACGAGCACGGAGATCATGTCTTTCTCTTTCTGATCCAGAGTCCACTGGGGTTGGTAGTTTGGCAGGTTCCAGCTTACGTTTCGGCATCGTGTCAGCAGGGGTTTCGCCAATTGAAGGAAGTCTTTGCCTAGAAAATCCGCCTGGAGTTGCAGTTCGTGCCGAAGCAGGTGTATGATATGCGCTGCGATGACCTGGACGAAGGAATGCGGTGTGTGCTGTATCGCATCCTGGAGAAAGCGCTGATTCTGCGATAGGAGTCACACCGCCACCAACTCCACCTATTGGAGTTCGCTCATCTTCACCAATACCGAAGAACTTCGATTTGCCAGTTTTGTCTCCAAAGCTCGTAATCAACTTCAGTGCCGATGTCTTGGCGATACTCCGTTGAGGGCCGCGGCTACCTGGAGGAGACAGTGGGGGACTAAGTATTTCAGGAATCCCTGATTGCTGAAGATACGAAAAGGTAGCAGCTTGAGCAGTGGGTGAAAACCACGGTTCAGAGGATTCTGTTCCAGTACAAGAGAAGCACCTAATGGCCAGTTGCTGCTGGCTGTGCTGGACTGCCCATTCACCCCATTTCCTCACCAGTTCTGCTTGTCGTTGCCAGTCGTTAGGAAAAACTAGGCATGTCAAAATCAATGCTTCCATGTATCGCTTATGGGAAACATAGATCTCAATGGCGTCGTTTTGGTCTCCCATACCGATCATAATAGTAGCTGCTGTGTGAACATCCCCTTTCTCCAGGAGACGTTGGACATATGCGCGAGCTACCTTGGTTTGTGACGCCTGACCACCGATTCCACTAAGAGCTAAAAGCATCCAGTCCGAGGATGTCATGGATTCAGAGCTTGTCGCCATAATATCTGTATCAATGTCTCCCATCCACTTCGCCAGAAGAAGTCGATTTGGGGATCCTGGAGTATGTCTACTAATTTCATCACGAACCAAAGCCTCTGCTTCACCATCCCAGCCGAAGATTGTACTGAGCATTTGCTGACGTAGATCATGGTTGGTCAGGTGGGTATTGTCAAGAACTTGTGGATGGCGGTATGGGATGTCGCTCAGCCTGGACTTAGTATATTTGAAGAGATCAATTACCTTTGACTCTTCTGGGCTTCGGAGGACTTCTTGACGTAGTCGGGAACCTCGTGTCCGTGATTTATATGAGCGGGATGTATGTGACTGAGACTGAGAGCTGAGGCTACTCATGGAAGCAGAGTCGCGACTAGAACCGCTGATAGATGGTTCCCGAATAGAGTGCAATGAGGAGCCAAACGACATGCTAGTCGCATCGCTCATTCCACGCGATACTACGGAGGAGTGCTTCCTGTACTCTCTGTAAGACCGTGACCCAGCAGATGACCTCGAGTTAGACGACGTTTGACTCCTTGAAGACACAGGGCTCGAAGCATCAGTTCGATCTGGAACTTCTTCGGGCGTCTGTCGATCCGCCTCAAGCTCTCTGGCAATCCTTGCCAATGGCGACATATGATCCTCATCGCTCTCAGACACGTCAATGTTGATCGGCATGGAGGACATGGCCGATAAGTCCGGCGTAGTACGCGCCGAAGCATCCTGTTTGAGCTGTTCCTCAATTGATACAGGTGGAGACGGTGGTAGCAGGTTGGCTGGATGCTGTACATTTGCCACCAACACAGGAGGAGAATTGAGATCAAACTGTTGGGCGGTATTGCTGCGACCAAGTGTAAAAAGAGTGGCGCCTGGGCCATACACAGCAAGACCTCTAACGTCTGGTAGTGTTGGCACCGACTCATAATTGACATGTTTAGTTCGTACATCCCATGACGATGTTTCGCTGCGGAGGCTGTGTCAGTGATATCTCGTTAAGCGCGCGCGTTGATTCATGCATCATTGCACCCCCCAAAAATAGCCACTTACCCTTCAGAAAACTGCAATATCCTTCCATTTTTTGACCAGCCCAGCCAGTTAGGACCGGTCTGGTAGTTCTCTGTTCGTTTCAGAACTCTAACAACCTTAGCAGTATCGCTGCTGGTTGGCGATTTCGCCAAACTCCAAACTCTCAGGTCCCCATCGTTTGTTTGAGCAGCCAGCATATCTGACTTCTGACGAGACGATGAAGCATGCCATGCTAAGGTGACTATCGGCGAAGGCCCTCTAGATGTTGTTAGATTATGCAAAATAGTAAATCTTGGCTGAAGGGCCGCGATAAGCAACGAGCCATTGGAGAAGCTAGGCAGAGTTAGCAAAGAGGTTTAGTCCGATCGGAAGCAATGTATAGCTACCCGATAGCGTATGTCCTGCAATCTGCGGCAGGTGCTAGAGCAGTGATAGGTATCTGATCTATTGTTCGGGCAGAGATGTGCTCTGATGTCGTTGGCTCGAACAGGATTACGTTGCCTTGTGCGTTTCCTACGACAGGTTAATCTCAAATTCTATCAGACAACCAATCGGAGCCATACCAAAGGCAACATTTCCATTCCTCATCCACGCAGCTACCGTGAGATTTTCATAAGATGCGAACCTCGCAATCTCGTCTCCCGTCATGCAGTCCCACACGATTGCTGTCTGTCCTGCATCGTAGCTAACCACTAACCGTCCTGACCCTCTTTCACTGACTGTGTCCACCGCTAAAAGCTGGATTTCTTCTGTATGCCTCGAGAACCTTCTTTCTATCGTCAAAGTATCATGGTGACAGCAGACGACAGAGTTCCCCTGCGCATATAAAAACATCGACGCTGTCGCAGCACATGGCTCGAAGTCCCGAGTTGCAGGCATGTTTTGACTTAACTCGGAGAGTGTTGCTAGTCTTCCTTTTGACTTCGAAGAGTCCTTAGAGCTTATCGACATGGAGCGATTCCTGGCGGCAGACATGGCGACAATATTAGGCTTGTCCTCGATATCTAACGCATCAAAAAGATAGAGAAATTAGTCGCGTGCGTACATATGGAGTATATACCCAGTGGAAAGGTACAGATATGGCCCATGGGGTCACAACTTGGATCCCAATTGCATGTTGTAGAGGAGATGCGTATTGAAGCATGACTTACAAAGCTCAGATTATTGCCGCCTGCCAGGAATTGTGGTTGTATCGAAAAGGCAGATCGCAGTTCACACCCAACCTCTCCCAATTATTACATGGAGGTACTGCACTGCGAAATTCGGTCCAAGTTGTCTGAGTACCGAGTAAACGACGGCTATTGTATTCCCTTGAATAACGGTGAATGCGTGTCCGTGTAATGTTATGGTCTTGTGTAATGGTCAAGAAGAAGCAGAATGCGCGCAGAACGAAAAGATGCAGCAGAGGAGAACTGTAACGGTAACACGAACCCTTGTGGGAAGCAAGACGACGGACGTTGAGGGAAGTGAAGCCTATTGCCTCGTGGCCATCTGGCCCAACCAGAAGCGAAGAACGGCAAACTGGCGCTTGCACAGGGGCTTAAGGGGCCGAAAATAAGATCTATCACGCTTCCAAAGCGGAAGTACAGGAGGATGGTGTAAAGGGCCGTATATGGCTTTGAAGGGTCCGGAAGCAAAGTTGGAGGTGAGCGCCTAACGAGAGGTGCTCAGTCCTGTAAGTGGACAATAGTACCCAGATTTTAGATATGCGTTATTTCCTGCCGAACTTGGGATCTGATATGCGGATGCGGTCCGGTTCATCTCTATGCATCAAGACAGGATTGAAGCACCAGGATATGCGGTGCTACTGCAGACCGCTTGTGAGACCCTGTCAGTTTTGAAGGTTCTCAGCGAGAGAGCAAGTGGCTTGAAGACCTTGTTCATGGACTTAGTGGAGATGGTGAGGGCGTTGAGAACCACTTGCAAATCTATCACTTTGGGTGTATCCCAGAAGTCAAACTAGGAGTGGGCAACTGACGAAATGAACACGCCAAATATGATGAGAAGGAATCATACGAAGGACCTTTGGAACTGTAAGTAGCTACGGTGTACGGTAAAGTGGGCTTCCGAAGCGAATGAGGTGCCGTGGTTGGAGAGAATCGTGACCTCTCAGATACCTGTCTATAATCTGAAGCAGATAACTCGACAGTTCTCTGTGAAATCGTGACTTTCGTGGCATGGCTCATTGCAAGGTTGCACTCAATATTATGAAAGGTCGTGGTCATGTGTTGTTTATTGGCTCGTCGTCAAAAGGGGTAAGCTCTTTTAAACAAGGCTAGTAAGCGAGAAGGGACATTACTTCACTGATAGGACGGGAGACAATAATATCACTCATGCCTCATGCAACAGAAATCACAAAATCATCCTATCAGACCCATGAAGAACACTATTGACATGGATGTCATAGTACCCCCCCCCATCTCATTGTTAGTAATAAAGCATCTTTGGTCTTAACTGTCAATCTGGTCAAACAAGCCAAGACCCGGCGCCTACAAAGTCTTTGTGACTGGCGATTGTTCCTCCTCTCAAAGTGAGCCATGGTTGTGTTCAATTTCTGAAGCTGTTCTGTTTTGCTTGCCTTTCCTTCAACAATCATCTTTCCATGAATTTGGCAGGTGGCTAAACCTCTGCTAAAAGTATCTACCGTTACTCTGAAGGTTGCATGTGGAGTGGTACAATGCAATTGTTCTTCCAGGGTAGGGCTCTTCCATCTAGGAACAAAAAGCGAGGGGTTGGTGATGTGGCGCTTCTTTATAGAAGCTGTCAGCAAATCCATGTCTCTTGAGTTTGCACCCTTGGCCTGGATGCTACTGTGCTTCCATATGCATTCTCGTTAAGGTACGACAGCAGCTAGATCACAGTGTCACAATAACATGACTGTAAAATTCTTCTATATTGGTTGCGTCCATTGGTACTTGAGGCCATACGTTTGTTGTCTGCAAGGCCGAGTTCTTGAAATCACATCCCAAGAAATGATAGTAAAATTGAGGACCAAACAAATGCTCTCACACCTGAACAGTGAGAATTTTACGTCACAGTGGTTGAAGATATCAAGACTTTATAATTTCAAGTCTGCCCAAGAGGAGCCCATATGAAACGTCAGCATCTAGGCTGTTATAAAATGTACAACATCTCCTGAGAGCAAACGTTCTCCCGCTGCAGCAAACATCAAGCTCCCGCTGGCACAGCAATATGCACAGGGTTTCTGTATTGGAAGCATCAAAGGGTCCAACGCTCAAACTTCTACAGCGTGCACAACAGCTTCAGAGTTTCTTCTATATTAAATGCAAAGTCTGGTAAATTGCATTCTGCACAAACAGCACAGTTTGGATCTTGGTAGCTTGGTTGGGTGCCTGCTTATTCCATGATACCTTTTATCGTAGATCGTTGTTCTTCGTATAGTCCTTTCTGGAAGCACTGTTTCCCCTATCACAACAGTTTGGGCGAGAACGATATGTAACCTGAAATGAAGTAAAAACCCAAGGACCAAAAGCTCGTCGTCCTTGAATTCCATTGGGCGATTTGTGATTTGTACTTGTGCTTGTCTTCTGCTTCAATGCAGAGCCGCCCACGCTATGTTCTCGATATTGGCCCCCAAGGGAAGTTGTGGACTCCCAACTAAGTGACCAGTAGTGGATATTGTGTGATCAGATGGATTGTCGTCTGTCAATTCGCTTGCATCTTGGGAGCTTTATGTCACAGTGACTGAAATATGACTATCATAGCGATAGCAAAGAACATTATTGCATATGAAATCTGCCATTCAACGATACACCATATCAAGCAGTAATATGTGTTCAGTCTTATCACTCCACCCAGCTTCCATCTGCAAGCAATCAACACATTCATGCCCAAAGCGCCCTTCAATCGGCCATGCTGTTTGTGGTTGCTGTCACTTTGCCCGACCTTGATTCAAGCGCCACACATGCAGCAGAGACGCACAGCGGCTGGTGATCCGAGTATCCTCTACCCTTGCTAAGCTGTGATGCATGAAGTCGCAGCAGTCCAGCTTCACCGACCAAACGAAGAGAGTCATCTTCCTATGTTGTACAAATTTAGAGAAGAGATTCATGCTTTCCAGGCAAATATTGAAGCAGATGATGTTGGATGGCCATCATATGCCAACGCAATTCAGTTCCCAAAATGAGGCACAGACCATATGATGATCCATACTCAACGGGAAGCAGATCTCGGGGAGAAACGAGCTCTGCGCACTCTCCAGTACGAGCGCTGTCCTCCCTGCCGCGGTTGCGTTACAGTATGTGGGTGGCGATGAGATCCTGCTTAGATAATAATTTCTGAGGTAATTTTGAATCCTTCACATCTGCGGCGCATAAATTAGCAAAAGAATACCACGATGATGATCTTGTAACAGAACTCACCATGATAACAGTAAAATCCAACCTGTTGCCATCTCTTCATTCACCAACTTCCTGGATTGGGGTCATGGGTTTGCTGCTCCCACCACTACTGCTTCGCGACTTCTTCGACGAGGAACTTCCCGATCTCCGTCTCGTTCTTTGCACCTTTCTTGCCTTCTCCTGCGCGACCAAGTCTCCCATAAGCTCGCGAAGATCAATCACAACTTGAGGATCGGGAGTGCGACTTGGTGTGATGACAGGTGTGTAGTCTTGTGAGCGATCATCAAACACGTTTGGAAACAGGTCTTCCAAGTCATCGTCTGAAATGTAGGAAGACGGGTGCATTTCCTGCTTGCCATCGCTGGAAGACAGCGAAGAACGCCTTGGCCACGACGGAAATGCGCATGCGGATGATGGCGACTGAGGTCGCGCGTTGGACTTTGATGGGATATCCATCGGCATGGTGTAGTTGGTGCTTGGCGGCGACGGCGAGAATGAGAAATACATCTTTGTTGCTGATTCTGGCTGGGTTTTTCAGGCTTCTTAAATATTTGCTGCCTGGTATGGCCGATACCTTTCGTAAAATAGGGCTGTGTTGCTGTATTTTTGGGCGCTGACCAAGAGTTCGCGTGTAAGGTAAAGAGAGTTGGCGTGGAACAACAAGTCTTCCGTCAGCTTAGCATGCACAGTTATTTTTTTCCCCCGACTTTGCAGTTACTTCGATGGCATTTATATAAATTTGGAACTCTAAAAGTTCGACTGCATGGGTCTGTGGTGGTGGGGTGGTAATTTGATGTTTGAGACGGATAGCAGAATATGGGAGCCCACGGATGAATATTGCTTTCTTGTTTGCTTTTCGGGATGCAGCGTTGTTATGAACCACGTCTCAACCACATCCAGCGCGGCGCTGTAAGGGGCGCATCGCTGGATCCTGATCCCCCACTTGCAGAAATACAGGTTCCAGATCATTCAGAGGTGTCGCGGATAGGCCCCGTACACATTGTTTAGACAGTGACTGAGCCCGAGCATGAACGATCAGTCACTGACCTTACCAGTGCTGGACCATTCACAGCACTTCCTGGGAAGCCTCTCATCGTGACTGGTAAACATGACTCCATGATGGAGTCCTGACCGCCTCGATGTTAGGGTTTTTGCGGATGCTTATGGTCTGGACGTACAAGGCGTGGGGTCTTACCACACCTATTACCATTTGCCATTTACACCGCTGATTCAACTCTTTCTCTGCCTTCTCGCATATCCATAGGTCCCGGAGCGAGTACCCGTAGAACAACGGTGAAGGAAAGTCCTAGCAGATCTACAGCATTTTATTCGTGTAGATTCACAAGAACCAGATAAATTATGGATTATTCACGATTCGAGGCTATCAGATGACTTAAGTCTTGCACCCTAAAGACCTCGAACAAGTACCGTTTCCGTCGAATAAGCAAGATCTTAGCAAACCCCTTTGCTTTCTATTTCCAAATTCGCAGAATTCACAAGGCGAAACCTGTTTGGAAAAAGTGATTGTGCCAGAAACTCATCGTGGAGATGAACGGTGGGATGGCTGGTTCCATGTAAAGCCATCCGGCAAAGGTCACCTCAGAGGCAGAATTTCAAACCACCTATCTCATACAAAGTACCGAGTGGCCCCCCACGGCTATATTCGAGGGATGAGTACTCAGGCGTATCAAACTAAAAGTACGAGGGTTCCGGAACCTCGAATAAATTACCATCGCCGACAAGCGTGTAGTATCGATGCAAGACGATGGATGATTCAACAAAGCACATTCCACTTGTCTTGTGTTGCTTCATAGTGTCGCCTTGATCAGTGATAACTGGCTTTCCTCATCCATACTTCGTGGCTCAGGCATGACCTGTCATGACTGCCTGGAGATCGTGTACGAATCAAACCCTGAAAACTGACTTGTTCACTTGCAACTCTTGGCTCGTTTCCTATCTTGCCTCAACGCCGCGTTGTACTCGGTGCATCAACTGGCACCAAACGATCATGGTGATGTGTGTATCAGATGCGACTTGCTAACGCTTCTCCATCACCGAACCGGTGGCTGAGACTGTGAGACTGTGACATGCCTTTTCTATTTGACTGGAAGACTCATTTTGAGCTCGGCGCAAGATGTTGAGCTGAATCTGGATGAGACGCTGTGGCGGAAAGGTGAGCGATCATGTTTGCACGGCGACACACTTCCCCGGATTTGCCTTGTTGCGGTGGTTGCGGGTGAATTATCGTAGTGGATATTAATAGCTCACCCGCTCCTCCCGAGCCGTCTCTTCTCCCCGAGGGTCAGACAGGACTTGGCATTCTATTCCTCAAGCTGAGAACCGGGATCAAAGATAAATGAATAAAAAAACTGGGAAGGGAGAATGCGGCCCAGTATTTCTGCTCAAGTCTGGGAGCATCATCTTGAGAGGTCCGGGTCTCCGTAAGGAATCGCAGCAGGGAATTGTAGACACAAAATCCCCTCTCATCACGTCTGCCTTACCTCCTGCGCCAAAGCAATAACATCCGCCCCAGAACCTAGCCTTACAGTACTTACCGAGCAAATGCATCACATCAGCCCAAGGATCCAAGCTTATAGTAATCGTAGATGAAGCTACATAAGGCTGCGGCTTTGGGGCCCCAGGCGAAGCTCACCGAGCAGAACCGCAACCAAACCACATGAACAGAGTCTAAAGACGTTGTCGCAGGCGGCAATGCCTTGAGGTTGCGCTGTGCAGGAGTACGACAGGAGGCTATGATAGTGGGAGAGCTGGGGTCGCATTTGGGGTCAAATTTAGGGTCGCCTTATGGCAGTGTAGCACTGAGTAATCAGATGAATTTATTGAGTTAGGCAATCGTTAAGAGAGAACCGAGAAGCTAGATGAGTGTCGTCACCCAGAATACGTTCAAGACGTACGAAATGCGCTTCATCGTAAGACCTGGGTACATGTTCATACATTTTGCTCCTGCGAATTTACAATGAGGCTTTGAGCACTTTCCTCCTCGGATCGTTCCTGCATCATTTATTCCTGCTTGACACCTTCAACTCGGCTTAGCACTGCGACGCCCTCAACATGTGAGGTTTGCGGGAAGAAGTCGAATCCTCTCAACGACTCGATCCTGTACCGCGTTCCACCATCTTCAATCCCTCTAACCAGCACACCCACATCTCTCGCTTGAGTATGCACGTTGCAGCTCACATATACGACTCTACGCGGCGAGAATTTCAGAAGCTGTTTGAGGAAGCTTTTATCGCATCCTTTGCGAGGCGGATCGAGAACGACTACAGTCTCGTCTTTTGGAAACGTGACGGATTTGAAAAGCTCGTTCGCGTCTGCGTCGATGAATTTGCATTGCTCGGGCGTCAGATTATTCAGCTTGGCATTCTCCCGTGCTGATACGATCGATGGGCCAGAGACATCAATACCTACTGACTGCTCAAAAAGAGCGGAGAGTGTGATTGTGAAAAGGCCAGAACCGGAGTATGCATCAATGAAGTATTTGATTTTTGGCTGCCCTTCAGCCACAGGGGGAATTATGTTGTCGCGGATGTACTGGGTAAATGGCGAAAGTATGGAGTTGTTATTTTGGAAGAAGGAGTTGGCGATGCTGGTAAATACGAAAGCTTCTATATACTCAGTCGACAAGCCTTTCGTAGTAGGATCTGTAACGCAAGTCTTAAAGTCTGTGTGGGTGGGTGTCGTTACCTTGATGGTCTCAGAGGGCTCTTCAGCGGCTTTCGGATCATCGTTCTCTTCTCTCCTCGTGCTTTCTCTAAGCAGGATCGTGACGCCTTTCGAGTATGTATGCAATTGCTCCGCGACGCGCAGCCGTTCTCTCTTCATGCCCATCCGGACAGCATCTGTGGCAATTGGACAGTCTTCGATGTCTAAAGTCGTTCTTCGACCTTTCAGCATGAATCCAATTGGAGGTACTTCAGTAAATGATTTCTTCTCTCGTCTTGGCCCGGGCGGAGCATCGAAATGTGGCGTCAGCTTTGTCCTGTAGCTATATTGCAGTGGACTGCCAAATGTATCCTCAATAGGTGGTACCAACTCAGGTGGCAGCTGCGAGAAGTTCCGAAAAGCCTTTTTAACTATAGTCTTCTTGTGTTGCAATTGAGTGTGATAATCCAGCATCTGGAACTGGCATCCTGAGCACTTGCTAAAGTACTTGCAATTGACTCGGCTGTCGTCTCGGAGAGGCGAAGGCTCGACCACAGATATGAAATCTACGAGCGAGTAGTTCTCCTTTTCGAAATGCTGCACAACCTTGACTTTGACTGTGTCGCCCGGCGCAGTGAAGGGAACTACATATATCTGGTCAGAACCTTGCTGCAAAGCAAGACCGTCACCAGTGGAGGAAAGTTCTTGGACCTTAACTTCGATCTCCGCGAATCTTTCCGGCAGGACGTTGGTAGGGGGCTCTGCTCCGTTGTTCGCAGCTGAGACTTTCTCGCTATTTGTAGCATCTAGGCCTTCTGGCTTCACGGCTGATGAGGTTTCTTCGAGAACCGTAGGTGTGGTATTTGACAGCTTCTGTGCCTGGAACATTGTTCGCACATCTTCAAGCAGAACCTCTTGACTCGACCCCTCCTGTATCGGCTTCTCCTTCCTCGTCTTCTGTCTTTTGGGCCCCGTTCCTCCCTGCCATTGTCTCTTATTCGGCGACTTTTCGCGTTGAGTCTGTTCCATCGTGCCCATAAACCAGCTAGATTCGCGTCGAGAATTGGTTTTCGAGAGTTGCAGTCTGTGAGTCAAAGACCTAGGAATAGATCTTGACAATGTTAACATCGACAGTCATTTACCAGAAGAGTTTGAGGCCTGAGGAATAGTTCCAGTTTTCGTATCACCCAACCAAAGGCATTTGATTGCGGATACATTTTTTCTAAGGGTGCCAATATTTACTAGCGCTAGACCCGCTTATACACCAAGCAACGAGGCAACATCTGTGAAGCTCTTTGGTATGTATCGTTGCTATCGCTTTTAGCAAACTCATGTAGTACACATCATTATGGAATCATCAGAGTGTATTCGATATTGGGTTCTCTGGAGGCGGTACGCCGCAATATGGGAGTCAATTATGCGTTTGCTATTCCAGTACTATCCTGCTTTACGAGATCAGTTAATTGACTACTACATTAGCAGAATCGGATGGTGCCCTAGAACTTTGCTAGAAGCTCTGATCCGGTTCACTAACCTTCTAGTAGTAGCCATCGGATGACTAATTGACGTTTGGGAAAGTTCCCTACCTTTTTTAGTTGCCTATATCTACTCTCTTCTGTCTAGATTTATGTTCCTGTGTAAATAAACATATATACAGTCTTCTAATTATATTCGTACAAATTTACTAAGTGTTTCACGGATCTATAGCAACCCGGTTGCCCAGCCTGTTCATGAATCTACTCACGAATGGGCCTACTTAATGAACTATTTTTCAATTCTGATACAAATTACAAAATACACAAACCAAAACTTTGGTCCCCAGTCTTCATATCTTTTACAAAATTCGATTTTCGCAAAGCACCACAGCTAACCTGCCCTATTTCGAAGGGAAACTCCTCACTCTTTCTGGCGGCTGGAGAGGTAGCTGGCAATGCCTCTCTGGTGAGCACCTGCTGTATATACTCTTCTCATGGCCAGAGTCGAGGAAAACAGCTTGTACTGGTAGGTTCGAATCCTGCGGCTGCCAACCCGTCATGCTCAAGTCAACAGCGTGGCTAGTAGGACGGCGGACGAACGACTCGCGCACTCGATCCCCGACGCCCTTAGGGCCCGATAACTCTCGCGCGGCTCCGGTCATAGTGGCAGATGGGATTGTGCTGGGGGCGGCCACGGGCGGTGGTCAGCATTGGAGGAAGGTGGCTGCAATGAAGTGTTCGTGCAAGCCGGCAGCAACTCCTCAGGGGTTTCCTACCTCAATACAGCCTCGGTCGAACCACCCAGGACTCAGACGAAGTAACGCAACCTACAGAACGACGTTTCACATTCAAGGCACACACAAGTCTGGGAATCTGGGAGATTGGGCGAGAGAGAACGTTGTTGGGAAGGTTTTCCCCTGAGAGGATCAGGGGAATCGTGGAATCACAGTTGCTGTGGCCAGCGGAGTTTCAATATGGCTTCATTGTGGCCGTAGCCCACCGAGTATCCAGGGAGCGCAGGCACAAGAGGACAAGCTGGTCTCGGTAGAGCCTGATTCTAATCCCACAAACAAAGCACTTCTTTCAGCGTGTATGTATGTATACGGAGATAGAAGCCGGACGGCTCAGTGGAGGAGGTTGCTGGTCACACGAGTGTGATGAAGTGTCGTGCATTTCCCAAGGCAGATACACTTCGGCAACTGGTGCCAAAGCTGAGCCATTCCGGCATAGCTGTCTTAAAGACGGCTGGATCCGTGTATGATAAAATCAATCAATCAACCTCACTCTTTCTGGTGTGCGGCCCCAGCCAACGCGACCCCCATAAAAGGCAGTAATCAGTGAAGAATAGTGGACATTGCTATGAAGCAATGTGTTGTCAAACAACATGGATG
This sequence comes from Calycina marina, assembly GCA_019669825.1. NCBI lineage: Eukaryota > Fungi > Ascomycota > Leotiomycetes > Helotiales > Pezizellaceae > Calycina > Calycina marina. Next base: position 107,913 of record MU253779.1, read on the forward strand.
AAGAGTATCTTGCCAAAGCGATGACAGATTTGGGAACTTCTGCGATTCATCGTCTGACTGAGACCTAAAAGCTCGAAGCGGGCCGGTCCAATCCTCCCTGTTCGAAGTTGGACAAGAACCGTGCTTTCTGCCTTTTGGAGTCCTTTGTGCAGCTTTAGAATCTCTGCTCCTGGCTGCTGTTTGATCTGGCCCCATTGTCTGTGTGAGGAGTTTCCCCTCTAATCACCCACGCTCTAAGACCCCCTCTCCCAGGCTTCTCGTACGACCCCTGGTTATCCTTATTCCTTGCCTTGCCCTTCAACTTTAGCGTGTTTGGGTAGTTTTACACGCCCTCTATGTAGAATCGTGTATGGGAGAGCCTCAGATCAGCCTTTGAAAGGAAGCGATCCTACTATTCAAGTATAGGTTTATCGGGGTTACAAAGGCCTCCCTTTCTAAGGACCCTATAGGGGTGGCCTTAAATACCTGTGATTGTACGGAGACATTTATTCTGGATCTTTCCTAGCTTCTCAGCTAGTCATTACCCTTCTCTCCCTTCCCTAATTAAAGGGGAGTGCCATGAGGCTGCTTCGTACGCCAAAAGCGGCCGTATAACATAGGAGTAAACTTGCCTTGCCCTTATAAAAGTTGCTCCCCAAGTAGAAGCTTTGATTCGTACAAGGGTCCTCGCTCTTGTCTGCCTAGCTGCCTTTTTTCCAGTTGACTCGCGCGTGCTGTCCCTTGGAGCTTCGTATCAAGCCAGAACCCGAGTACTCTAACATTTGTCGCCGGTTCCTTGTTGATCCCTTGAAAGTTGGCACTCGCCTACAGGATGAACTTCGTATGAACCCTAGTAAGGTGAGTGAGCTCGTATTTTTGAGGGGCAAAGCTCATTCCATGACGCTTTGCTCACCGAAGGCACTTCTTGTGAACCTTTTGAGGTTTCTGCAATTGGACTCCGTTGACGTTCGGTACGAAAGGCAGGAGCAGAATTTTATTGAAAATCTACGAGTAAATTTCAATAAAAGTAGGGCCAGCGACCTCCTTACCACGCTTTCCCTCCAAGATCAAGGCTCTTACCCAAAGTCTCACTGTTTTCTCCCTGGATTGGAGGGTCGGTCCGGAGCACAACCTTCCCTCACACCCTCTTCCCTGTTTGCTCCTTAAGCTTGTATGGACGCGCAGCCCACTATCCCGTTCTTCCTACAGACCGACACGCGCATCCGTATTCTCAAGCCAAACATAAGGTGTTGTTTCCTGCCACCAGGCCATCGCCTCCATTATATGCTGCGCCCCATGGCTATGAACCACTTCGCGCTGCCTTGCCAGGTCTCCCCTCACAGCGAGATCGACCGTGTCTAGCAGAGGTTGCTCTATTGTTACTATACCCCTAGCCAGGCAGCATAGTATGGTGTTTCCCCTCTACTAACCAAAGTGTTGCTTCCTCTTCCCCGCCTGTTTTGCCAATTCTCCCTCCCCCGCTAGCCTGTAGTCCCATATTCATAGTCTAAACCGCCAACGCTCGCCAGAATTGTGACCGTAGAGCCGGGCCTGCCTCTGCACCAGAGTTCCTCCGTACAGGGCCATTAGGGACACTGCCATTCGAGAAAGAGTATAACGGCTGTGTATTGCTCCCCTGGAATTACTCCGTGCAACTTTTCTTCTACCTCCCGCCGCTCAATATCCAGACTATAACATGTCCGTTTAACAAGAGCTCGTCAGATAGTTCGATGAACTGGAGCTTCGACGGGTACTTTAGGTGACGTAAAACGCGCGCGCGCCTTCCATGCCCTCCAGCGAACATTCAGCAATAAACCCCAGAGGTGTCTTGTCGCACGAAAAGGCGTCGGTTCCACGTTAGTAATGTCAGACATCCTACCAGAGGCTCGTTCCCTACACGAGTACTCGTTCTCGTACGTCGGATGAGTTTCATACCCGATTTGATGGTAGTCCTCTTTTCTGATATGGCCACGTTGCCGTTGCTCGATGGAGGAGGACGAGACCTCCACCGACTAACACAACACCACACCAGCTCCATCGGATGCGCTTGTCTCCCGTTGGCTCTATAATAATATCACAATCGTAGGTTTGCAGGCAGCACCACGAACAGGTGGGAGTTCGACTTTGCCAGCCTGATCGTTTGGTCATTTGATTGTTTGATTATTCGGAGGGACCTTTTGTCATCTAAATCTTGTACAAAGCTTGCTATAGCGACTTGACCTTAGTCCACTCACTGACCTCCACACCAAGATTCAGACCATTCTTCGCCCACCATCGCTTGACCGCATCTTCTTGTCCCTGCGAGCCAACACTATCTTCGAGTGCCTCTTCAATATCGTACGTCTTGTATTCGACCCTTGGTCCTTGTCTGCCTTCCTCTCCTTGGCTGAAATTCTTCCACCATTCTAACACTTCGACGTGTCCATTCTTGGTCGGGCACACCAGCACTTGGTTATCAAAAGCCATCTTCTCGCCCTTTAGTTCACGCCATGCTTCCAGTACGTCAACATGGCCGTGCTGAGAAGCAACTTTTGCCACGGATTCCGAGTAGCCGATAGGAATGCCGGAGCTATCCCACCAGCGTAGAATTAGCGGCTGGTTATTTTGTGCAGCTGCTAGGAGTGACTTTCCAGGCTTCAGACGGAGGGCGCCTTGCGCTTCTGGGGTAGATGCATCAGCTTCAGGCGTACTTTGACGGTGGCTACTATCTGTATCCACGTGGTGTTTGCCCTGGTGCATGCTAGCTTGTTTCCACCACTCAAGCACTAAAACATGACCCTTTGAAGATGCTTGCTCCAGCGCTGACTCTGTATACTTGAGAGGCAAACCCGAGCGTAGCCACCAATCAAGGATGTGTACATATCCGCATTTCGAGGCTCCATTGATAGCTTCAGCAGTATAGTCCTTCGAGAGGAATGATGGGGATGTGCGCCACCAATCGAGTATTTTTACGCGACCATAGACTGCAGATGCCTTCGTAGGTAGTAATTTCGGACCGAATGATTCAGAGAAAACATCTTTGAGGTTCGTTTCCAGGTACGTCAAGATATCCGTCAAACAGAATTTGATGATGAGCTTTACACAGAGAGTTGAAAGGTGTTCAATGTCGGAGGGTGCCAATTTGAGTTTGTCGATGATCTTCGACACTGGCGAAGTAAGTATTGTCCACTCCAGAGACCACATGTACAAATCCAATTCGTTCTCGACTTGATTCGATTGTATCCTCCACTCCTCGGGCGTCGTCAGGTTTGTGTAGATATCCAGAGCCTTAGCTACCTCCCAGTCTCCAACGTATTGAAAGATCAGAGACCAGGCCTCTGGCGGGAGTAGCGCATCTGTCTTCATGTTGTATTTCGCCAGACTTGCCGCACTTGTCGCCGCAATATCGACATCATGTCCAATCGTTAAAAGCTCCGATTGATTCTTGATCACGTCCATCAGCTCATTGAATCCGTCCCAAGCAGGGAAGCACCTGTCGGAACCTCTGTCTTCGTAATGCCATAGTATCGGCTGCAAAACCCTGACCCATTGAAATTCCCTCATCAATTTATTGAGTTGCCTCTTCGTCATCGGATTCTTCCACATCAAAGTCGACATTCCAGGTACGAGCAGGATCTTCTTTGAGATATCCCATCCTCGCAATATTCCGAGCAGCAGACAATCTGTTATCCCATGCAGCATTTTCGCCAATGTATCCGCGTCAATCGGCGCCATTACCAGTATATCTGCCCAATCCGCCAGATTATAAGCCTGCTGTCTGTAGAACTCAATCTGCTGCGTCTCTATTTTCTTCAACGCTGGGTCTTTCTCTCGACACGGTTTGTAGAATTTATTCTGATATATGAGCGCTTCCTGCCCCAAGTGATGCGCCGGATATGCCTCTTCATCTATAATTGCCCTCGTTTCAATCTTGGGGTTCTTTGAGAGCCGTACGACCAAGGCAAGTGCTTGTGCGACATCTTTAGGACCGTTGGAAGTGACTAGGACTCGAAGTTTCTGGGACTCGACGGCTCGCATGTCAGCGATCGATGAAGACGAAGATGGTTTGGGCACGCTTTGTAAGAGAGGCGAGCCCAATGTGTCTTGCGCCATGGTAATTTATAGGATGTAAGTTCGATTAGGTGTGAAGTGGTGATTTGTCGTCTCATGACATCGTGGCGAGGCCGGTTCGGTAAGGGAGCGATGGAGGTGCGACCGGCGTCTTGTATTTATTATATTGTTAGTTATAAGATAATTTGGGTGGACCTTGAAGAATAAACATCAGCACTGGCCCAATCCACGGTTCAGTCATTCAGTTGTTGACTGATGAAGCTTCAAGATAGGTTCACCGCTTGGCACCGAATCAAGAAGTACAACACAACATATCAAATAAAATACCACCCAATCACGTCGAATATGACCGTAATATGACAGCGAATGGGCTGGTTCTATGGAAACACGTCAATACATGCAGGTGTCAAGTGTAAACCGCCCTCCAATCGAATCTGTGTTATATGTGCCATCTCGCCGGTTTCAATGTTCATTTTGTTGAGCTGACTTACCTCAGCAGGCTCAGGCCATTTTGGGTCTAGCCTCATATCAGATGGCGACTATACCTAATCGGGAAGTCACATGAGGACTTAGACCAAATGGCCTGAGAGCCACGTCCAAGTTTTTAGGCCTGTGCGGAAATATTTCGCATGAAATTGAAGAGCATCTTAAACTTCATTTTTATCCACAACCACACACTGTACAGTCCATTGAATTGGTTCATTCGATTCCCCTACTATTATTCCACAATTGATTGAATTTTTGACCATGCCGACCCAAAACCAGCGTCGTCAGAGTGTGCGGTTGAACCCACCCTCCACTTCACCCCCACCAAGTCCACAGCGAATAGCTCCTCCGTCCGGCACGACTGAAGGACGCCGTCAAAGGGCTAGAGGATCTCAACGACGCAGCAAAGCACAGCGGGTAGATGAGATATGTCAATGCATGCGGAAAAATGACATCACGCTACGAGAATTCATTCACGTCTACGCGACAACTCAAGGTTCTGGTGGCTATGGGGAGCGCCCTGCTACGCGAGCGAAACGGCTTGCAGAGGCTATATATGGCCAA